>JBBDHI010000019.1:9762527-9788895 GCA_037177115.1 Craterocephalus stercusmuscarum
ATAGGCGGGTGACATGTCAATCACCTGGGGGAGGGGGGCACATGGGGAGGCCAATAGGATGTCAGGGGGGGCCAGTGCCCCCCCGGCCCCCCCTCTAGCTCCGCCCCTGTCTGCCATAAATGCCAAAGATGACACAGTTGAAAGACATGAAATATTACTTTTGTGCCAACAGAGTAATCCCCAAAGGGCTATAGCTGAGCAGCAACTTGAAGGAATGTCCTTTAGAAAAAGGAAACATCCAAATAAAAAGAACTGAGATGCTTCTGACCTTTCAGTTGGTCAGAAATTGTCTTCTCTGGAAGGATGGCTGTCAACAAACCATTCTTAAAAAAGGGAATAGGGAAGAAATGGTGAGGCTTGACAAATGACAGAAGACCTCAAAACTAAAATATCCAAAGAAAAAGTAAAGAAAGTCCCTCCTTCAAGAACTATTTTGAAACCCATTGAAAGAAATGATGACAAAGCTTCTTTAGGAGAGTTCAGACTGTGTTGAAAAGTGAAGGTAATCAAACCAAGCTATTAAGTTAGCTAGTTTTGAATAAACTCTGTTTTTACATATTATTCCATGTATGTTTGCACATTTCAGTAAACCACAACACTTATTTCACATTTTTCTGGCAACATAAAAAAGGGCTGGCTGAAGACTTTTGCATTGTACTGTAGCCTTTTCAGTACATCAGAGGTTCATAAAAATTCCCTCTCGCTCATCCTGAGTTGTATCGGTCCAGCTGGTGACGGATTGGATCCGCTCTGCTGAATGACCCAGCATACCTTTACCCTAACAACCAATCACAGCAAAGCATCCTTCCTGCAGAATCCCTCCAAGAGATCCAGTCTGTCATCTGTCCTTCCTGTCCCTAGCTCTCGATGAACAGGAAACGTCTCTGGCCAGGATCTCTCACTTCCTTTTCCTTTCACGGACAAAACAAAACCAGTGTGATTTAGAAGCTCCTCAGCAACACGTTTGAAACGTACACTGGAACACTTTAAGACTCTGGTGTAACTTTGCTGCATGCTGTCCTCATTCAGGATGTGAAAGTTTCCCTCTGCAAACAATGTGGGCTTTGTCTGTTTGCTTTTAAGAGTAGAATTTCCTAAGTATTATGTGCGCTGTTCCATTTACAAGCACACAAACTCAGCTCTAAGCTTTTTTTCCCCACTTGTATTGTAGATTCTTGTTTTGATATCCCCCTGCCTATTTTCTGATAGTAGTCCAGATTCTCTGTGCAAAGACAATATTCATGAATAGCGCCACTCTTCACGATAGAAGAAACTCTGCCCACTTTGTCCGCAAAGTTCAAGTGTAGCGTGTACTTTGTGACTAATTCTTTATCAGGGCTGTAAAAAGTGTCCCGTGATGTGTCTAGGTAAGTGTTCAGGTTGCAACATCGTAGGGAGAGTGACATCAGCAAAAGGAAAAGAGATCTGCTTGTTACATGTATAGCCGGTCCACGTCTCAAGAGTTTTTTTGTGGAAATTTTAACCTTTTTTTTTAAGATTTAGAGGAAAATGTCGAATTTGCCAGGACAGTCGGAGCGTGTTTCAGGGTATTTACCCTTGGCTGGGCTGTTGAAAAGATCCAGGCTGAGACAGGATCGGCCGCATTCTGACGGCGACATCTGGGCTACCTTCTTACCGCCTCAAACCTCCGCCTCTTACAGGAACATCACAGACCACTCCTGCTTGAAAGTCTACCACAAAGACCCAGCACAGGCATTCAACCATGGACCCCGACCTGCCAACGGCGATGCCAGGGTGAGTATATGCTGTCGCTGTCGCTGTCGCTGTCGCTGCAATGAATAGTGTCTCATTAGCAACAGCAGCTGTAGAGAAATGGCCGGATTCACTGCAGGTAGAATAGTAATCTCTGCTCCCACTTCTTCTCAATCATCACATCCTTTTGCAGCTGAGGGAAGGAATGCCCCCCCGCCTCTTGTTAATCTGTTAAGAGGGGCTCTCGTATTGTTCTCCTAGGGGCCTGCGTTTGGGCCTCCTCTCCACGCTCCGCTGCAGCTTGTTTAAAGGACAATTCATCGCAATTCTTGAGAATATTTCCCTTCGTCTTTCTCCCTCCAATTTAAGCTCTAATCCCATTCTGATTCAACTGCGTTTATTTCCTGCTGATGTAACACAACTATAACCCAAAGAGCTCTTTCCTCAAATGTTCCTCCTCAAATCCGTCCCACTAATCGGCCTGACCCTTTGCCTACCGTTGCCTGCCGTGACACTACGAATATCCCTTCAACCTTTATTAAAAACCCTAAACTAGTCTGTATGTGTCACGTTGATAATTATCAAACTGGCGATCTTAAAGAAATCCAGAATCTGCTGAATCTGCAGGTTTAAAGTGTTCAGGTGTTAGAAGATGTGAACTGAAATGAAATAAGCAAAAGAAAAGCTGCAGACAATCTGAGCAAACACTCTGAAACTGTTCAGATTCAGATTACTGTTGTCATGAATCCTTCTGTCACTGTTTAACCAACTAGCAATTGACACAGACACGAGGACTGGACGTGGCCGCGGGGTGTGGAGGTTTAGACGTTGCAGGAAGAAACAAGTTTGTTGACGTTTGTTGTATTGTGGTGATCCAAGCAAACGTTTCTCTGAGTTAAAGCTTCTGGAGGAATTTTCCATACAAATATATTGGCAAGCTTGAACCTGGAGGTGTGTCGTCCCCCTTCGTTTTACTAAGTTTTGTTTTTTTGTAACTGTTTTGCTTGTTCCAGCAAGCAGATACGATTAAAGTCAAAGTGTAGTAAATTCCATTCTGCAGCATCTCAGTGGTCAGATAAGCTAAGTTTGGACTGCTTAGTTCATAAAGCAAGTTTGGTGATATTTTGCTGTCTCTTAAATTTTATCTAAATTTGATCAAACTTCCAGTTTAGCTGTTTTACTGGCAATTTGGATTGAATGAAATAAACCTAAAATCAATCTGGTCATCAAAGTTTCGGCCTATTGAAAAATGTTGTTAACTTTAATCAAGGCAACGGCGGTCACATCGTTTAGGGGAACATGAGAAGCTGATAGATCTCGGCTTTTCTAACTCCTGGAATTGTCAGAACAAAAACTAATACATCAGCAATTATTTAGCTAAATGTATTCTTACTTACTATAAAATATGCAGCTTGTGCTTCTTAAAAAATAGTTCCAAGGTTTTGTAAAAAGACTGGTTCTGGGCCTTTAAATACCCAGATTTCAGCATTTAGATGTCTTCAGCTTAGATTTTTTGCAGCCAGAGGGGACTACGAACTTTCTATGACTATGATTCCATTTCCTAAAAATTCACTGCTGTAAACAGTCTTGCTGTACAATTATGCATTTAGCATGGAGGGTGCATACGATGAGTTTTTGAGCCAGCCTCAAGCTGGAGAGTTTATATGGTGCCGACATTAAAAAAAGGTTGGTAAGAATCAGAAGAAGATTCTCATGAAAAAAGGAAAGAAGTCATGGGAAAGGCCCTAACAGAGACGCTCAAGTGGCTGCTATGAAACAGAAGATAAAGCTAAGATGTGGGTGTCTATGCAGCTATTCTCCTTGCCCCCCTGAGAAACAGAGACCGGGCTACATAGAAAAAAAGGGGCTACAATATAACCTAATGAGCACCTGTTCAAACACTTCTCAGTGGAGGTACACACTGCTTTGGGGCTGTAGAGCTTCCTCTTGTCTTGCATGAATGCCAGCCTTTAGATCCAGTTGCATGATCACCTCGGTTATTGATTTAAGCTTTCTGGCCAGTGACGCCCATATATAAGCCATTTCTGCTCATCAGAAGAGATTGTTGTCCACTCTGACTGACTGACTGACTGAGTGTCGGGTAGTTTTTTTTTTTTTTTTTTTCAAAAGTACCTTTTAAGTTCACTTAGATGAAAAAAATCACACACAAAGAAATTGTTTTTGTTTTTACATGCTGGATTTCCTCCATTTTGTCCTCAGACCAGTCAACAATAGTGAATGTCAAAGGTTATATTATATAACCTTTGACAGACCTCTGTTAGTTATATGCACACATAACTGACAGAGATATTTTGTAAACAGAGCTTTAGTTATTGCCGTCTCCGTGTCTCCTTAAAGCAGTCAACTTAGTTTCCCAGTGTTTGATTTGAAAAAAAAAAAAAAAGTCTTGTTTCTCTTAACAATTATCTCAATTAGTTTGTGCCAATCAACATACACACGGAGGCATGGAGGCATACTTTATTACATCCAGCCAGTCAAGCTCTTAAAATGTTTGCACACTTCTGTGTTAACATCACAGTACAGCTCTTGATCTGTTTAGATTGGCTTACCCTGAGATTCTGCAGTTTGTGAATCAGTTTAGAAATCCAATCCGTCGCTGACACAGCAAGAGAACGAGGCAACTTTGTACACACAAACCAGACAGGCCACCCCTATTACTGAAGGCTTAAGACCACATTGGAAAAATAAGTCTGCATGTCAAACACACACAGATGTTCTCTATAGGGCCCCACATTTGTCTGATACAGTTGCTCATGTGCGTGTTTTTTTTTTTTTTTTATGAAAGTAGGATTTTCTGCATGTTGCATAGAAAAATCAGTATTTTAGGGATATCTTCAAATGTTTAGTTTCATATTCCAACAAAAATGGCTGCATCCTTATTGGAAAATGGCAAATCTTTACTAGATTCCCAAGAAAGTTCAGGATTTTTTGCAGGAATCTTAAACATTGAAGGTTTTGTGATCATTTTCTTTGTGTTTTGCTGCTTGGCCAGACTTGTTGCAGCCATGTACTGTACACACGGCAAACAGGTTTCTTTCTCCTTTTTGTTTCTGTTATCACAGCTAAGCATGAGCCTTTGCTTGAATGTACACTCTGAGCAACTGTTGTTTTCCATTTCATGCAAGCGTGCATGCTTTTTTGCACACGCAAGAGTCACACCCACTTTATTGTCCCTTTCACAGTGTTAATCTATCTTGCCACTTGGGGGAAAAAAATAGACAAGGAGTACATGATAAAGCACCGTGCAGAGAACTGTACCTGAAATTGTTTTTTTTTTCTTCTCTTTTAAAGAAGTTGGCTTTCTGCTTTTGATTCGCTTTGACTTCTAGGTGTGACTTGTGAGTCATACCTTGAAGAAACAATAGCTTGTTTGTCTGGCTGAGAGAAAAAAAGTTACTCAATGAGAATGGATTGGATTCAGCTTCGCATGTGACTCTCTGACATAATGATATCGTGCTCTGTGTATCAAATATCCTGGAGTTTTTATCGCTGTTTGCACATTAGATTTCAATTGAGCTACTTTGATTTTAGCTCTGTGAAAAGTTAACTCAGTCTAGGAATGAAAAACTTAGTTTCTCTTACTGGAGGATTTGGCTGTGATAGAGTTTATTGTATTTTCTCGGCACAGCACAACCTTTGAGTGTGTTGAATTGAGCAATGATGCAACTTATAATGAGTCAAACATTGTATTTGTGATTCTCTTCTGGTCCTTGCGTTTGGCTTAAGGATGCGTGACTAACATTAGCTTACTGATTAAACAGCGTTAAACACACTTTGTTGCAAATTAACTGACTGTAGTCTACATCCTGCAGGAGCTTCTTCTCCTTTTCTTTCTTTTTTTTTAAAGAAAAAGAAGTGGAAAAAAAGAGGAAAAGTAAATTTCACTTTGCAAAAACAAAGACCTGCAAAATGTTCATCCGGAGAAAGGATGTTATGTTTGTATGTTGTAAAATTGATTTGTAGAGGCCTACAGGCGTACTGTAATACCCAGGACTCAAAGTATGTAAAACACTGTGCACCCGGTGCTTCTAGCCTTGAGAGTGACTACTTTGTGCTGCTGGAGGGAGTGCTGACTGTATTTTCTTTTAAAAGGCAACATTGTATACTGAGTTGGATGGATGTTTTTGTTTCAAGGGCAATTCCAGTCAAAAAGTTCAAGATACACACAACATAAATAGCAGCTGAAGAATTCGGTCCCGGTCTTTTGCTTTCGGTGTTACTCTGCGCCTGAACAAAAACTCTGGAATAATATTATTTTATGCTTCTGTGACTTTTCCAGATGCACGCTGAGATGCCTCATGCCGGCCGTGATGGTCAGCACCCTCTCAGACATCCACCCATGGGCCCCCCAGTACACCACCCCATGCCGGGAGCACTCCCCCCAGCTGCTCACTCCATGCCCCCGTCTCCCTCCAGAATCCCATTCGGCCCTCGGCAGAGCTCTCTACCGGGGAGCGCCACTATCCCAAGGGATCGGCTGCCTAGCGCTAACGTTCCGGCGCGCTCCATCTCCCCGTGTCCCAGCGCTATCCTGGAGAGGCGAGACGTGAAGCCGGATGAGGACATGAGTGGAAAGAGCCACAGTCTATCCAGGGGGAATGAGGGGCTGTATGCAGACCCATACCTGCTCCAAGAGGGACGGATCAGCATGGCTACGGCCCATGGGCCGCATCCCGCCGCTGGGCTTGATGGTCCAGAACACGGGGTGGGGGCCTTTCACCGGGCCTCCATCCGATCCACAAGCTCTTATGGCGCACCCAGCCCCACAGACACCATGGACCACCCCTCTCTATACAGGCAGAAGTCCAGAAACAGCCAGCTGCCTACTCTGGGTTCCAAGACTCCTCCGCCATCCCCTCACCGGATGACTGAGGTACGGATGATTGACATCCCTCACGGAGTTCCTCCTCACGGAGTTCCTCCTCATGGAGTTCCTCCTCACGGCGTTCCTCCTCACGGCGTTCCTCCTCACGGCGTTCCTCCTCATGGTGTTCCCATGGAAAGAAGCTCACCAGTGCGCCAGTCCTTTAGGAAGGAAGAAGTTGCAGGGATGAAGCCGAGGAACGGCATGGGCTCACCTGTAATTTCAGATCCTCAGGGTCACCTCCAGGGGCCCATCCCTGCTCCAGCTGACCATCAGACACGGTAAGTTAGCAGGACATCAAACTGTTTGCATCATTCTGATCAGGATTAAGACGTTGCATGGGAGCATGGACTAATTCTGCATCCCAGTTTCACTCTAACCATGAGCTGCTGAGTTTCTGTGCCTGGTCATTCGAGAGTAAAACCTTTCTCCTCGCTGTCTCTCAGCTTCAAGATCTCCAAATGATGATCAGCAGACTAATGCACATGTTTATGTATCTGTATGGCTTGTGAGCACATGCAGCTTTTTGCACATTATTTTCACATCCTGTGTTAAGATTTTGGAGCTGATAGTGTTGATGATCCAAGAGTGTGCACAAAGGCACAGCGAAGCCTGAGAGCTCCATTAAGCCACTGTGTATTTTCCTGCTATGCTGTGAACAATGTTCCAACATCAACAGCCTCTGCTGGGTCTCCTCGGTTTGGATTATCCAGCAGGTATTTTAGTACCTGAGTACGTTTTTCTGCTCTTACTGAGAGCACATAAACACAGTGAATGGACAAGAGGGGATATTTGCTCCTTAAGTAGAGAAAACCGGGTTTCATTTAAAGGGAATCTATGAGGGCAATGTGCACACTTTGAAAAACACCTAAGAAAATATTGACCAGGTGGAGTAAGCGTTCAAAATAGCCCAACCGTTTAAAAAGATCAGACGGGACCACCTGGGAGCTCTAAGGCACAAATTAGAAATGTTCTGGGAATGTTTGAAAAGAGAGAAGGAATTTGATTTGGAAAGTACGATGCTTTCATTAATAAATAAACGTGTTCGAGTCGGTTCCCTGACGTTCTCATGAAGTTTGTTCCGTGTGGAAAATGTTGTGCGATACTGAGTTACAGCATTGTTGTGATCACACAGACCTTGTATCCGTCTTTTGTTTACAGCAGAGGCAACCACAGTCCGCCCTGTGTGTCCTCAACGTGCCCTACATCCTTCCTCAAGATTAGTGATCATATCTGAAAACAAAAGTCGCTCTCTTCTCCAACATCCTGGCTTACCGAGCATTATCATTGCAAGGTTCTTTGTTTCCCTTCTGGTCCTTTTGCTTTCTTATAGCAGTATAATTCGGAGATGTTCCTTTCCCTCTGTTCTTGGCGGCAGCCACTTGTGAATCACTTTTTGTTTTATTTAAAAACCAATAAGACTTCACCTTACTGCAAGGGTCAACTCGAGTGTTTATTTTTTGTCTCGAAACACTCGTCTTGTTTTTTCCATCTGGGCTGGAACTTTTTATTTTATGAGGACACTGAATGGAGAGTGCAGAGCTGTTGTAACTGGGCTGTTTTGTGTTCATTCAACCATTTTGTTTGTTCTACCTACCTTAGATTTATATTATTTTGCTGTTTAAGAACCATCAGAGATGAACAAATGTTAGAGCTAGGAAGTATTTATCGTTTAATTGTATTTTTTTCTTTTTTTCATTCTTTTTTTATTTTTATAACATGCCCTCCTGGAGACTTGTGGAAAGCACTTTAAGCAATTCCCTACAGATTTGGTCAGACAATATTTCATTTGAAAAACAATAAGGAAATTTATATTTGTCAGATTATTTCTCCCCTTTAATAATACCAACTGCTGTTGTATTAGGCCTTAGTGGTAAGCCTGATTAGTGGCCTTTATAAGGAAGTATAGCTTGTTGGCATGGTGCTTCTGTGGAACAAGTGACGTAGTTAAACGAGTTGAAAATGCTCCTCAAAAATGTGTGCAAATTCCCCTCAATATTCTCTTTTTGGTGTTCACTCCTGTTTTTAGTTTCTTAGTGGATTGGATTATTGTCTCTCCTACACTAATAAGTAATAACAGCAAATATTGGCCTCTTTACTCTTTATTCATTTCTAGCTGCCAGGGGCATCAGTACCATGTGGAAGAACCACACGTAGCCACGACAACTCAGCATCGTCTCCTCATGCTGGCCAACAGCCCGGTCACATTTTGCTGTGGGATAGCATCCCATTCCTTAGTCAGGGGTTAAAGGTCAACCTGTGTGGTTGTGTTAGTCATTGTAGCACGAACCCCATGCCCAAGGTGATCCCACAAGTGTTCAACTGGCTTAAAGGGGGGTTCTATGCATTTTTCTCCCCATCTGTAGCTGTTCTTTGATGTCTTAACATTTTGTTAAAGTCATGGTTCAATCATATCGGGCCTTTTAAGCACTTCAGCTGTTGTGCAGCACCTTATTTTCCTTTTAACATCCCTCCAAAATCCCTTTAAATGGGCGGCACCCTTGAGGCTGCTGCCGACTCTGCCCCTCACTCCGCCGGTCTTCCTGGAGACTGGCCTTGTTTACGCTTTTTTTCTTCGACGGACAAACACCATACCAACACGGTGGTTCGTTCCCATGGTTACTGTACTTGTGAGTAGAATTGAAGACTGCCTAAGCCAGTCTGTGACGTACAAGAAGTAAGGAAGTACAGTCTGATTGTAAAAAAATGCTTCATTTAGAAGTTTTAGAAACCCTAAATGATTCTAAACAATGCCAAGGTTGTTTTTTATGAGAGTCTTTGCTCTTTTCTTGAGTTAAAACAACCCAGAATACAGTTCCATGAACTTAGAAAATTTTGCATGAAATCACCCCTTTAAGACAAACTAATTGACAGGTAATTCCATCCTCCCAAATGGGGAACTACTCTGGGATGATCCTTGAGGATAGAGTTAGGTCACAGAATCTGGAGATATGGGATCACCATTGGCTCCAAAATCTCATTCTGTTAGGTCTGTCTGTCAAGTAGGTGCTAGTTATACATCTCTGACTCTGGCACAACTCTGGCAGCACTTGAATCTCTAAACACAACTGAATATGAACAGGAGAATATTGCAGAGGATATTGGCACATTTTTTTTTGGGGGGGGGGGGGCATTACCTTCACTTTTAGCTGTGCTGTTGATTTCCCTAAAGAATGATCCTTACAAGTTATACCATGCTGGAAAGGCTTCCTAACAACATGCACATAGGTATGATCTACACGGCTCAAACACAGATTAATTTCAAATATGGCGCAACTTTTGTAACATCTGTAGGTGGATAATTCCTCTTTGTCTCTGCCATTTGTGATTTCTTCATAATAATTACACATAATTACACCAGCAAAAGAAAATAAACGTACAACTATTTTTTTTGTGTTGTTTCGTGTTATCTCCCCAGCCTTAGTACTTATTAAGATACAATTGCAAATCAGTTGTAACAAAAAAATCTCTTTTGTGTCATGATATATTAAAGACATTCATTGCCAGGCCATCTGTTACTCTGTGAACAGCTCACTGAGCTGATATTTGCTGTAGGTGCAGCAGCAAAATCAGCAGAATTTTCTAATGTTTCTGCAGAGAGCGAATGAAGGCTATGGAGCAACAGATTGCCAGCTTGACTGGTCTTGTTCAGCATGCACTTTTAAAGGGCCCTAACACTAATGGCGCCAAGGAGCCTCAAAGGTAAGCAAACACAGTACAGGACAGAGTGAGGCGTCCAATGACAAGCCTGGTGATTCTATCAGAGCAGGAAAGATAAAGTATCCCCACTGTAATGGTTAAACAGTATCTGGTGAAGAGGACATAGGTTTATCTGAGAACTGATACTGAAGCCATTTGCTCTCACTTAAATGGCTACTCTGTATGGTTTACTTGGCTGCATTTCAACTCTTTGCATTTTGGATCTTCACTGTGGAGCCGTTTACTTGACAGCTAGCATAAAACCCCTGTGACTGCAGTTAGTTTGAATGTTTCCAAGCTACAAAGAAGAAGCTTGTGTTATAATACCATTAACATCATCATAACCTCTTTGGTTTGCGCATCTTTCTCATCATACTTTGTCTTTATGTGTTCGCTGTTACTAAAATTAACCAGTAAGCCTAAAATGTCCCAAAATGCTGCACTAATTCCCGTCATCATAACGCTGTTCTAATGATTTTCTCTGGCTACAGCGAGAGACCGGCAAAGACTTCATCTCCAGCCCACAGCGTACCTAGTTCAGGTTAGTATCACTGCAATTATTTTTTTTGTAATGTTTAAGACTTTTATTGCCTGCATATCTTGTGCAGACAAGCCCAAACATCAGTGTCAATCAGCAGTCCACAATGAGCTCAGCGAAAAAGGGGGAAAACAAAGTCAGTCTTCTTAGCTTGTCATCAGTTCATATTACTGTACAATCCTCTGCTTAGTACATCAGGTTTAATAGGAGCTAAGAGACAAGAGCCAGCAGCGCTCACCAAAGCCCTTCAAAGTACTACTTAGAACAAGATGCTGTTACTTCTGAAGCTTACCGAGATGATTCAGCAATCTAATATCAGCGCTGTGGCAGTCTGGGTTTGATGAAAAGATCTGTGGCCTGCACCGCCAGCAAAACAGAAAACATGACACTATTTTCATATGTTGAAAGCTAATCCATGTATCATGACATGTTTCGTAGCTTTCAGAGGGATTTGCTTGTCATGTTCTGATTGAGTGATTCTTCAGAATAGGTAAAGTCAGTTCTTTGTCCTTAGCAGACTGATCCAAGCTCAAGCATAACAAACTGTTGCTTGTCTTCTTTCTTTTTTTTTTCTTTTTTTTTTTTTTGAATCCTTAAAATGTGTTACTATTCAACATGCACTGCTTTTAGTGGATATTGTATACCGAATGCCCCGGCACAATCAGATGTTTATATTGTAACTGGTATTTCAGGTCTGCGAAGCTGTAGAGAAAGACGAGTTGGGATTATACATACAAAAGTTTGTGCTCTTACTGCCCCACAGTCTATCTCCTACTGACAGATTTCTGAAGTTAAAGGACTTCTTGCCCAACACAAATATTTTCCCGTCTAACTCTGGAGGTATACAGCCTCGGAGACCATTTTGTTTCACGGACCTTGGAACTACTTTACACCAATTGTATAGCTAGTTGTAAATTTTCCAGAGTGACTTTTCTGTCATAAGAAATCTTTCAGTAAAAGTACTGTAAGTTTACATTTTCACTCCTCCCGGCACACCAGGTTAGCTTTTAACAAACTAAATTGTCTTTGTAAAAACATCGTATACTTCAACTATATTTTCCCATTTAGTAGCAAATCATAAAACCTCAACATATCATTGTGTCATAAGCTGATATTAAACCTCCTCATCAGAAGCCACCAGTCTTATGTGTGTGTGTGTTTGTCACTGCTGATGCAGCTTGAGAACAACTAAAGTCAAAACTCACGCTGGAGTTGGAATTAGATTAATGTTGTTGTTGACCATTTAGAGCCTTTCATCCAAACCACAAATATTAGCTCCATTGGTTTCCATGGTTTCCAGCCTCCCCTCCATCTCTGAAATGTTGCTGACAGACATTTTACAGCTGCAGCCAGTCGGAGTGTCGGCATATATGTGCCCGTTGTGCCGGGGGTGGTTTCAAAAAATCTTTGCTCAACATTTGGAATATTAAATCAGAGCAGCATACAGCCAGAGAAAGTGTGTTTGAGGACAAATGCTTGCACAGTTAAGCCAGGGGAGACATGAAATAGAGCAACTCCATTTCGACACTATACCTTGCAATGTGTGTTAATGTGAAGGTGTTTTAAAGGTTGAGTGCGTTTTTCTTTTTTGTTTGTTTTTTAAATAGTTGTCTAACTGTACAGCCGTGAAAAATTTCTGTTTTTATTGGGATCAGACAATAAAGTTATTCGTTCAATTCATTACTTTCTCTGTATTGCATGTCCCATATATCTATTTATCTTCTCCTTAAAGGAGCTATACCTGATATTATTTTAATCTCTTAAAGAAAAATGGTTTCTAAACGGTATATCATGTGGTAAATGGGATCCATAAGTCCATAAAAATTAATGACTCATTGATTGAGCACATGCACGAGTCCAGGCCATTTTAGTTAGGGAAAGCGGCTAATTTTTAGCTTCGGCATGACGCTCTTTCTCTGCCAATGGGGTTAACTTCCCTACTTTTCGGATTCCGATCAGTCAGTAAGAGCGTTCCCCTAGGAATCCAGAAGCTCAGGAAGTTAATCCCATTAGTAGAGAAAGAGAGCGTCACACCAAAGCTAAAAACTAGCTGCTTATGCTAACTAAAATGGCCTGACCTAATATCAGGTATTGCTCCTTTAATGTGGCAATAATTATCAACATTAACAACAAGCACTTTACTCTTTTGTACATCTGGTTAATACTTTGCTTTTTTTTTTTTTTTTTTTGGTCCAGGTGGTTCTCCAGTCTTGGTCCCCAAAAGCCCCGCAGTCCCATCAGACAAGAGTTCAACTCCTCTCAAAAGTAACCTCCTGCAGTTCAGGAAGAATGTTTCTGACCTCAGGATGCAGCTCCATCAGATGAAACAGCTGCAGGCAAGACCTCTTTCTCCTTTTAATGGATTCAGACTGGTTTAGTGCCGGCTCAGGCATCCATCTGTGTCCACAGATGGGAGAATATGTGCATTTGTCTCCCTTAACAGCTCTCAGTGCTGGTTTGCCGGTCTCTAGTGTCCTGTAATATCTTGTTTCATTGTGTACAGCTCCAGAATCAGGAGGTGCTACGGGTGCAGCTGAAGCGGGCAGAGCAGGAAATCAGTATTAAACTTGGAGAGGCCATGCGGCGCCTGGAGGACCCTGTTCAGAGGCAGAGAGCTCTGGTGGAGGAGGACAGGAATAAGTACTTGGGTCTGGAGGAGCGTGTCCTCACACAGCTCAGGTAAAACGGCTAAAAAGCCACTGATCTACATCTCCAAGTCAACATTTTATAGCCACAGTATTCACAGCATGAAATGTCAAAGATTTATATAGTATTTCATCTCCTGATGTAAAGTTAGAAAAGAAAATTTAAAACTCTGAGAATCCAGAAAAATTGGTGCAAAGGATGATGCTGAAATGCAATCCTGAATGGCTGTTAGCATCAGGCCATTGGCCGCACCGATATTGTTCTGTTGTGGAAATACATTGAAAAAAAGTTCCTCACGGCCACCAGAATTTCAAGATAAGACTGTCCATGAACAAAGCAAGGAAATGTTACAGAGTTCTCTGGGCTTGAGCTCACTTGAACAGTCCTGTGATTTGGTGACTGAAGGTTTTACTTTTGTTAAGGAACATGTTGGATGCTGCTGCCTCCTCTGGGCTGAAGCAAACACAGCATCAACACACAGTTCCACACTTAGCATTTAACCAACAGAGTACTCTGAAAGTCATTTCTGAGGGCATCACCAGTGCTAAAAATAATAACAGATAATGTCAGGGCATTAAGAGTTTGGATGCTTTACACGGGGTAGTACATACAGTACATACATAACTGTTGTGTTTTATTTAGTCCAGAATTGGTTGTCCTTGCATCAAAGCTTTTCTCAAGCTTAAAAGCTGAGCAACCACACCCATGTGGCTCCAGTCAATGTTCTTCCATTTGTAGGAAATCCCCAGAAGGTTTTACCTTTTTTAGCTCACCTGAGCCATTCAGCTCTGAACTCTTTGACAGGGCAACACCCTCTAAATTACAGCCCACAGGTTTATACAGGCAAGCAGTACCTGGGTCTCACAGAAGGCAGTCGAGAACAATACATCCATCTGTGGAGTAATTACTCACTACCCTTCTCTTATTTCAATTTGCCTCATCTTGCCAACAGAGAGGAATAATTTAATAACTTTTTGTTTGCGTGTTTACAAGGCAAGGTCAAAGCGTGCTGCCTTGCTCCACTGTTGTGAACATATGCTTCAGTAAACGCAAAGATAGCTGCTCATGAATTCTGGGAAATGAACAGACAGAAGTAAGAGTATAAGAGTGAGATTAAGCTCGCTATTATACTTGGTATCCAGCCATTTGTGAGTCAGCAGAAACACAACTGCTGGCACCCCAAATAAGGCTTGGTAATTAAGGCTGCTGCGCTTTAAGGCCATATGGGGAATGTGGCGTGAAAACTAATACCCTGACACAAGGAAAAGTATCCCAACCTTTCATTTTTGTGACAGTTTTTGAGAAAAAAAAGCTTAAAAGTAGGAGACTGCTACTACAGTATGAAGGAAGAGGAATAGTTGAAGAACAGGATATACCACAGAGCTCCCAAATGTAAATAGACCCACTATTTAATCTGACTAACTTTAAAAAACAATTTAGCTTCAGTATTTTAAACTATACTTAAGCTTCAGTTCATAACTATAATACAAAAAAAGGAGTGTATGATGGTTTTTTATTATAATTTTATGTGTGTCTTTTTTCCTCTGGAAGAAAAATGTACATCATGAAAATATACAGAATTCTCTCTTCTTCTTATATCTCTGTGATACAACAGGAAAATGTGTTTTCTTTGTCTTCATCTTGAATCATTTTTTCCCTCTTCCCAACAAAGCTGGACATTTAAATCATTATCTTCTTCTTGCCGTTTCCACTCCCTTTTAGGGACTTCTATAAAGGGCAGTTTCTCAAGGGTACCTGGCCACAATGAAACACCATTTTAGCTGCTCTCATGCAATCCCACACTGCACACAATGTTATCGTTCCGCACATTTCCCCTTGGAATAGCCAGCTTTCTTTTGCCGCCTTCTGGGATGACTCTGTGTATGTTTTCAATGGGAGACGGTGCTCTTTCTCAGTCTCTCATTCAGAGTGTGAACATTTGTGGCTTTGGGATAAGACCCAATCTAATCCAGACCAAGCCATTAATCTGATGTAGTCAGGAAAATAAGCAACAGGGTTTCAGTGTTATGAACATATTTTTAGATGTGACATGCATTCTTTTTTTTTTTATTGATCATGTTCCAAAGTTCGTTCTCACCTCTGACCGGTCGGTATCAGGCCTGATCTTAAAGATGAATTATGTAGCCCTGCCCCCTGGTGTTCATAAACTTTAATTACGTCTGAGTGATCATTTAAACTACACAAAACACAAATAATGATAATAATATAGTAATAATGTTCTCTTATAGTTTTACATTACTTTTATGCTGTTTTTATTCACCTGCAGATAAATAGAAGTAGAATATCTGTAAACTCTCCATACTTTGTCTGTTTTGCTTCCTTGCAGTGAGCTGGAGCAGTACGTAGGTTCACTGCAGAAGGATTCAGCAGCAACACACAGAGTCGTGACCTTAAAGGACGTGGAAGAGGGAGCAGTGACTCTGAGGAAAGTGGGAGAATCTCTGGCAGGGCTCAAAGGTAAGATAATGGAAAATCTTCAAACACGATTTGAAGATTATACCGGACTGAGCTCCTAAATGAACCATTAATCTAAGACAGAAGTATTGAATTTTCTTTATTTATTATATTTAATTCAGAATGAGATGGCTTCCAGCCTGGGCCTGGCCATGACTTCATTCAATAACTGATAACTTTTGTCTCAGGAGAGTTTCCAGCTCTACAAACCAGAATGCGGGCGGTGCTAAGGGTCGAAGTGGAGGCAGTCAAGTTTTTGAAGGAGGAGCCTCATAAGCTGGACAGCATGCTGAAACGGGTCAAGAGCCTGACTGACACCCTCAGCAGTCTGAGAAGGTAGGGGTGGAAATGGGCATGAAGTATTGATCAGGGGGTCTGGTGCTGCAGCATGGGGGCTGAGCACGAGAGAGGGAATGGAAGATGAAATCAAACAGGGCTGTGCCAGACTCCTGGCAGAAGTCCATGATGTGGGAGATTGTGCTGTTTGATTGTGCTGGCCAGCCAGCCCTCGTCCCATCAGAGATGTCATTCCATGTCCAGCTAGATTTACTTCCATCGCTGTCACTGAAGCGTTGAGAGAATGAACTTGGTGTACACTGCAGCGCCTCGTTTCCATTTTGACAAGTCACACACACCAAACCCACTCTTGGCTTTCTTTCACTCAGTTACTTGTGACTTTTTAAAAAAAGTCTTTGCATCATATAGTTCAACCCTGATATCAGCTATTAATCTGCTTTTCTATTTTTATTTTCACACACTTCTTCCTTTCTCCTTGCAGATATGCAACTGAGTTTTCTCAAAAAGGACTCGATCCTACTACTAATGTCTCAGTGGGTAACAGCCCTGCAACAGCAGCAGAAACCCCCGCAGAAGCTCCCCCAGCATCAGTCCAGTCTGGCTCAACTCCAGAGCCCCAGAGCTCCACCATCAAATCCGAGGTGATGCCCTCCTCCCCAGTGGTCATCCATCATGTCCAGAGTTCTCCGGTCCTCATGCAGCAGTCCCAGCAATCTGCAGCCCTGACGGCTCAGCCCAGTCCTCCGCCCCCTTCCACTCCCAGCCCCACTCATGCCAATGCGTCTGACCTGAGCAAGACTCAAGGCCGGGAATCTCCCAAAGGAGCTGCCTCAGATCCACCGAGTCCTCCTCGTTTTAAAAAGACCCACGGGAACTCTGTGAATAATGGCAACGGCAGTGTGCACCAGGATCTTGTTATTGAAGAGCTCCAGAATAGTCAGGACAAGAGCAAAAGCAGAGCTTTGTCCATAGAGGTATCTTCCAGTTCTTTTGTAGGAATGGTAAAGATGCTTTAATATTCAAGTTTCCTTAATGCATCCTTTTAATGTTAGATAATTTCGCCCTTTTTCTGTAATTGATGTGAGTTTCTTCTATTTTTTTTTTCAAACTTAAAAAAAAAATTTTTTTTGCCTACTTTTTCTACTTTTTTTCCAAACTAGTAGAAAAAACAGCACTTGTTTGGATGCTAACTCGCTAGCTGTCATTCTGTATCTACAGTTTGAGAATATTTCCCTGAATTTCTACCTGTTTTCTTTCACAATCTTATAGGTAGCAGAGAAGGAGTGGGAAGAGAGGCGGCAGAATATGGGCCATTACGATGGAAAAGAGTTTGAGAAGATGCTTCAGGAAGCCCAGGCCAACATGTTGAAGGGAATCCCAAGTTTAGAGGTAGAGGAGAACCAACTACTGCCTGCTGCTGGTATTGTAGAACAAGGAGACATTCACAGCCCTGCAGAGTCTCCATCAGGTACAAATAAAGAATACACAAACCTGTTTTACATTCTCCATCAGCACAGCTCTCAGTTCAGTTTTAATTTATGTTTTGAAAATACTGACAATGTATACTATTGGACATTTTTTATATAAAATTGCAAGATTATAGCCAGTGTCTATTTCAACACCTTAACCTTATTCTATATGATTTGATGAATGTGCATAACAGAAGAGCCTCAGTCAGGGCCTCAGGACTCAGAGAAACAAGCCAAGAAGGGACCTGAGAAACTCCCAAAACCTGCCAAGCCAGCACTGGAGAGACCCTCCAAAACTGCCATCAAGCCAGCAGCCATCGACACTTCGACCAAACAGGGATCTGACAAATCCAATAAATCCCCACCGCCACCTCCCCCGAGGAAAACCTACCCTGGCTCCAGCTCAGGCATGACCACAACCCGCTCCGGCGAGGTGGTATACACGACCAGGAAGGAGAGCGTCTCAGCTCAGGTTGGTTTGCATGGAAGTTACAGAGATTAGAAAAGATTTGTGTTGCTGCCTGTTTGCTAAGCACTGAGCAAAATGTAGTTAGATTAGCCCTGCATTCAAATGTCTTATAATTCCATGTTAGATGGCTATTAACAGAGGTTTACATGCTCTGATGTTTAAAAAAAACATTTTTCCTCACTCTACTCATTTCTGTAGCACCCCTTCTCATCCTCTGTCCAAAGGTATTTGGGTGAAAAGCAGCCACTCATCCTTTGACTGGGGTGTGACAAATGAGTAATTAACCAGGATTCACACTGATGTGACGCTTTAGCTCTCAACAACGGATGGACCTGACATCTTGGAATTGTAGCGGCAAACAGTCATAAGATCAGACGTGCAATTAGTCAGGCATTTCGATCAGCTGGCACCTTCACAGCTGCTGCTCAGAAAAAGGTGGAATTATTCTCAACTTTTCACCACAAACAATGTGAGCGCGCCCAATCAGCTCACCCCGATTTCAGTTTGGCGATGCAAGGCATTAACAGGGAATAATGTCTGAATCCAGCTTCTGGCAGCTTATCTAGTTAAAGTAGTTGTAATTTAGAATTTACTTGGTTTACTACTCATAGGAGGCGGACGAAGACGCGCCACCTCCCTCTCCGCAACCCAAACCCACCAAGGTTCCACCAGAGACGAAGCCAAAGCCTGCCACGCCTCCCCCTGTCACCGCCTCTGTTGTCAGAGAGGAGGAGGATGAAGGGGATAAAATCATGGCAGAGCTGCAGGTTAGAGATACACACACACACACACACACACACACACACACACACACACACACACACACACACTCATACATATCCTTTTTATTGTGTCTTCAAATCCAATCAGTGGCTGTGTGATTTATTGATTTCTGCATTGTGGGAGTCGGTTGCTTATTGCTTCCTCCTGTGGCGGGTGATTTCCTCAGTAAAGGCAAAGTGTGGGCACTGACAACAGGAGCTAGCTTCTTTTCACCTCGTTCCACTCGGTACAGCTGTGGCTGTGGTGAAAAGAGCCCAAAAACTTCCTCAGGCCTCAAAATCCTTGTCCCCCATGTTCCTTTCATATGTTTCCACTCTTCAGGTTTTCCAGAAGTGCACAGTTAAGGATCTAGGGGTGAAAAATTTGGTAGAGCCCCCCACTCGAATTGAACCCCAAATCAAAGAACTAAGACCAGGGGCTTTATTACCCCTCAAAGAGAGAAAGGTAACATATACCCCGCCGTGCAGCTGCCCAGCTAACTGCCTGCCTCTGCAAACTGTTTGAGCTGACCCATGGCTGTGTCCTAACCCTCCTACAAACCCTGTGCTCTTGCTTTGGCTCGAGAGAAACCTTATAGCAGCTGCCTCCACAAAGCTCCTTTCCTTGCCGCCTTGTTTTTCTTCCCTCTTTTGACTCTGCTGGATATATCACACTTTGGATTTTTGTTTTCAGGATTAAGTCTGCATAAAATTGAGCTTCTGAAAAGCTGCTGTGTCTTTTGTATGATGTGTTTTCACAGCTTATTTTAACTATCACTTGTCTTTTCTTCCAAATCAATAAAGACCTGTGATATACACTGTATCTTACAGGCAATTAAATTGTCTTGCGTCTTTCTTTGATTTCATTTCTTTATACAGAATCGACAGTATGTGTAAAATCAACATGTTTCTCAAGTGATTGACGACTCAAAGAAACACCATAGTTCAAATTGAAATTTTGTAGACACAACCTGTTTTTGCAGACTTGGTTCACCAGAGGTCAGTCTGGCTACTTTGCATGCTCCTCTCCCTCACTCAGTTTTGTGAGGAATTACTTCTCCGTTTCTCTTTGTCTTTGCACACTTTCCCCTCAATTTGCCTTTTCTAGCTTCACACCTTTATAACCACCACAACTATATCCTCACAAAAAGAATGTATACATTTGCATAGAGCCTGAGGATGTTAAAGCACGACAGATCCTACCCGCTGAAAGATGCTCTTCTAAACAGTTCTTTGAGTGTTATAAATTATAGATATGTCATGAGGGGTGAGCTTGTTGCTACTGTCAATAATGTAATGTTAAACATGTTAGTGAAATTGTGTCACTGTAATGAAGTCAGGGCAACAGTTAAGTTCTAGTGTCAACAAAGTACCCTGTTTGAGCAAAAATAGTTTTTAGAAAATAACATTTAACCTGTAGGCAGAAAACAGAAAGACCATTCTTTTACATGGATTTAATGTCTGAACTGTCTGAAAAGTAATTTGACGCCATTTAAAACAAAAGATTTTGTCTTTCAAAAAAGTAATTGAACAATAAAGTTAGATTTTTTTTTTTTTTTTTTTTTGGGTGAAATCAAATTTAATCCGCTGCAACTCGGTACACCAGTTGCACAGTAATATTATTCCCTCACACACTGTCCTAGCAGAGCTCAGAGCCCAGTCGAGAGGATAAAGATCCAGACACAGATGAAAACGGGAACTCTACCTTGCGACAGAGCCCAGGGGTATGCATGACTTTCATTTACTTCAGCTCAACCTATCATCATCATTGACTGTACTTTCTCAAGTTTGAAAGTTTTCAAGTAATGACAGTTTTTAAATGTTATCCTCCCAGGTTATATATTACGTGACGGGCCAGATTCCCAAAGATCAGTCACCCGCATCGGGATTGGAAGACACCCCAGAACACAGAGAGCCCGCACAGCCTCCAACACAGGTGTCAAATGTCAATGTTAATGACAATTCTCAGAGCCAGCGACAGCAGCCGCCGCCACCGCTGTCCCCACCACCAAAATCGCCTGTTACGCCTCCGCCTATATCGCCTAAACCTGTTGGACTTAACAGGCTCAAACCGCCAAAGAAGCAAGTGAAGCACGAAGAACCCTCAATGACCAGCGAGGAACGGCAGAAAGGAAAGATCCTCAACAAAACAAACACTGAAAAGAAAAGCAAAATCATTCAGCAGCACGTTTCTTCAAGTAAGAATATAAAGCCTGAGCAGGTGGCAGCTGTAGAAGAGGCGCCTAAACATGTTCCTTCTCCTAAAAAGACTGTCAAGGGCAATGGTGCACCGAAAGTTCACTTTGATGAGAGTGAGGAAGAGGCTAGCCTTAGTCCAGACTTACCTGGGGAAGAGGCGCCTCCTCCTCCAGACAACATTGCTTTCATGATCACAAACAGCAAGGTTCAGGCACTGTCTTGTGGCGAGTACCAAGAGCTGGTCAGTGCCAAGAAAGGAAGCGTCCAGACGGTCACCGTAGGCAATGCAGCAAACCGGGCAAATGCAGTCGATCCTTCTGTGCCCCAGGATAATGGTTTCAACAAGAAGCCGGTCATCATCATCTTTGACGAGCCAATGGACATCCGCTCGGCTTACAAGCGCCTGTCCACCATCTTTGAATGTGAGGAGGAACTGGAGAGGATGCTTGCCGAGGAGCGCATTGATGAAGAGAGTGAGGAATCGGACTCAGAGCGGAATGGTGGGCCGCAGGAAAAAGCCGGAGTTGCCGAGGCGGTTGGCGGCAAAAAAGTGGTCTCCTCAAAGGGCGCTGGAGACCACAGCAACTCAGAGTCATCATCTTCATCCTCAATATCTGAGCTAACAGACAGTGGAGTAAACTTAGAGTCAAATGGCGAGGCCAAAGCAGATGGCAAGAAGAAGTTCAAGTTTAAGTTCCCGAAGAAACAGCTAGCAGCGCTGACACAGGCCATTCGCACCGGCACCAAATCGGGAAAGAAGACTCTACAGGTGGTCGTTTATGAAGATGAGGAAGAATTCGATGGTACAATCAAGCAGCACAAAGAGGCGAAGAGGTTTGAGATCACCCGCTCGAAATCCTTCAACGATGCGGCGAAGGGATCGGGACCTGCCGCACTGAACAAGCAGAACTCCGACGCCCTCGGCAGGACAGATCAGATTCGGAAGAACACGTACAAGACTCTGGACAGCCTGGAGCAGACCATCAAGCAGCTGGAGACTACTATCAGTGAGATGGGGCCATGCTCCCCCGAGGAGCCACCCAGCACCGAAGACACTAAGGCGAGGAACGGGAAAACCTCCGAAGGAGTCGGGCTGAAAAGGTCGTCCTCTCTCCCTGCTTCCAGAGGGCCTGGTCCTAAGTTACCCAGCAAAAACTCACTAAAGAAGAGTAAACCTCAGCTCCTTCCTCGACCAGTAGTCATCCCCTCCACCACCACCACCACCACCACCACTGTCCCCAGTGTTCCCAGCACCATACAACAGGTCTCTCTCTAGCTCTTGTTGCTCAAGAAGACTTTGGGTCCTTTTTTTTCTTTTACTTTCCAACCTACCTTCACTCCAACGCTAACCACTGAAATCACAAAATCATTAATCCACTCTGCAGGTGCTCAGAAATGTTGGAAATGACCCCAAGTGGCATTCTGCCTCTATGAAATCATGGTGACATGATTGGGGGGAGCGGCATTTTGGGGGGGGAGGGGGTTTCTGGCTACCATCTTTCCTCTGCAGTTCATTGCTAAAACTCCAAGGTTTTCAGCAAGTGGCGCTCTGATCATCAAAGATGATGTCATAATGCTCTGGTTACCTCTTTATTCTTGACTGCATGTACTATGTATACTGACTTTGAGGTTTATGGTCCCACTTGGTGCATGACTTTTCCGCTTAGTGGTGATTGTTGAGGTGTTAAATGAAACGTTTTTATTTAGTTTTTCCTGTTTTACCTTTTGGCGTCTTGACCTTTTCATACTTCCTGTGTGGTGTGTGTTTTTTTTTCTATCTTTTATTTTATTTCCTGTTTTGTTTTTCATTTGGATCCCCTTGCAGAACACCAGTGTCGCTTCCCCTACTAGTCGGATGCCCGTCCCTTTGTCTGCGAAGTCCAGGCAGTCGCCGGGTACAACTGACAAAGCAGGAAAGCAACAAAAACTGCAGGACGCTCAGAGGCAGTTCCGACAGGTAGTTTTACTGTAGGGTCTTACCAGAGACTAGAATAAACAAATGCATAGGAAATCGAAGGCATGAGGCATATAAGGGGGGGCGGTGGGGGACTACTAAAGCTGTGAGTTTTAAAAATGTTCTGAAAAAAAAAAAAGAAAGCCATCATGATGGCAACTGTGGATCTGTTAATGTTTCTCTCGAGTCTGCAATGACACAAAAGGCATGTTTGACTCTTGACTGTTACCCCATAACATCACTGTACTGTATGCTTCTGCATGTCCACACTGCTCATGGTTTTCACTGTGTTGGTGGCTTAAAGAACAAAAAAAAAAAAAAAAAAAATGGAGAAAGGCAAAGAAAGTGGAATCCTATCCTCTCATCATCTGAGTTGTCATCACATCTCCAGTTCCCATCACAGTTGAGTTCCTAAACAGTGTTGCCAAGTCCTAAAATGCTTTTGGCAATGTTCAAAAAAACAGACATGACTGACTTTTTTTCGGCTATGCTCCTCCCTTCTCACAACCCACCTCCTCCGCTCACTTCCTTAACCCAACGGTGATATATTTCTTTACCATCAGGACCTCGGCATAACCCGCTCATCTTGCACCATCAGTTCAGTGGAGCACAGGTCCACATTCCCCCTGTCTGCTGTCACTCTTCAACCCCTCCCTAACCCCGTCGTCTATCTCTCCGGCTCTAGTGTGCATCTCTGCCTTCCGAACTTTCTCCAACAGCCCCTCACGACGCTTCACAGTCCCTCTAACTCACGCTTTGTCGAGATCTTGTCTGCCATTGCACCGTCTAACATTTGCAGTTCTTTCAGTTCAATATGTCTCACCTTCGTAGTAAAAAAAAAAAGAGAGAGAGCAAAGCTTCTGTTTATGTTGGTTTTATGTGTCTTTTAGTCGTGTTTTAATCATGTTAATGTTTGTGCAGTCATAGTGTTTGTCTGTGTGAATAACTTGTAGTTTTAGTTAACATCGTCTTGCCTTTTTTCTTGTATTATTTTACCAGTTTTCCCTTTTTTTGACAACCAGTATCTGTTTTGGCATCTGTTTGCAGGCTAACGGAAGTGCTAAAAGAGTGGGAGGGGATCATAAAACAACTTCCCCCACTATACCCATCTCTAAAATCCCTGCTTTTTATCCTAGCTCTACTAAAGGCAGCTCCCAGTCTGCACAAAACTCAGATGCTACTAATCCCATTAACCCGTCTTCTTCCTCCTCCTCCTCCTCTGTTGCCAAGTCCTCCATCCTGTCCTTACACGCTCCTCGTTCCGGTTCCCTGCCCTCCTCCCATATCCCCTCACTGTCTAACGGTTCCCTCAAACTCCCCTCGCCCTCACAGCACACAGGTAAAGCTGTCTCGTTCTCCTCGCAGACTCAGAACGGTCGAGTGCACTCCTCCTCCTCCTCTTCATTCTCCTCCTCCTCCTCCTCCTCCTCTTCCTCCCCCTCCCCTCTGTCGCCCACACCTTTGGGCCCAGGTGGAAAGAGCATCCGCACCATACACACCCCCAGCTTCACCAGCTACAGATCCCACAACGGCAGCAGCGGCAAATCCTGCATCCCAACAGCCACAGCAGCTAAGGACAGCACTTAGCTCCATTATCACCACTCTGGCTTTACAGCACCGCAGGTAGACGCCGTCAAGTTACATCTTGCATAGATTCTCTCTTTGTTTTTGCTTTCCTTTTTTTTTTATTTTTTAGAAGAGTATTAAACGATGCACTCCCTCGATTCACCTTTTTTTTTACACTGGCGTTGGCACTCTGCTGCTTCGCTCTCATTTCCCAGCTCATTTTCAGATTTTTGCTCGGATTGTGATTCTCTCTTGAAGGTGTACCAGATGTTCTGACAAAGTATTTTGTAATGTAACTAAAAACTGTCGAGGTGGACCACTTTGTAATTGAAGTGGACAGGCTATCATTGTGTTGAAAGTATATTTTCTTGCTGTAACTCCGAATAGGGAAACTAGATTTGATGTAAATCACAAAATACCATGTACATTTTTTTTTATTTTTAAAAAAAGAGATTGAATAACCTTAGTATATATGATCGTCTATATTTCCTATGTTGCCAGACGTTCAACATAGCCCTTGTAAATGCCTTTAACAAACGTATACAAGATGTATACACACATTTTAAAGTTAAACCTGTCAGTAACTTTACTTTTTCTAAGAGTATATCCTAATTTTTCATTCTGATGGACTGCCAGTTTTCTTCAGAGACTTCTAACCGTTATCATGAGTAATACAAGTTTTCATTTTCTTGTGCCTATTTGCCAAAGTTCGAATAAGGACTCACTTCAGGCCTAACTCAGTCATGAGTTTTAGGGGACTTCTCATGCACTCTCTTGGTTTGATTAGCTGAAGTGTTAACATTTGTTTGTACTGCTGGTCTTGGTTTGTTAAGTTAACAAGTATTGTTGCTGTTTATGTAATCTATACTAAAATTAAAGTGATCAATCTGCTCAGCTTCATGTACATATAGTAAATGCTTCTACTAAGAAAATAAGTAGTTTTGTTAACATACCAAAGTTTGTTTGTATGCATGCCTTTTAAATACTTTAGGAGAGTGGTGTAAAAGATGAATTATGTTTGCACAGATAGATTTTGTAAATATTGGGTTTTCTGTTTTTTCCCCTTTGTTTTTGTAAAGCTTTAAATCATGATATAACTGAGCAATGTGGTAAGGACAGAGGTGTGTTGCAGTAGGACAAATAAAGACTTGCATGCTTGAACGGCCCCGTGCTGTTTTTCATTCTCATGTTCTCTGATTTCCTGTTCTGTGTGCGGATGTGTGCGTGTGTATACACATACAAAAGTTGATATGACAACACAACAATTATCTAGTTCTCACTTCTCCTTCACCTATGTCTTCCGCTCACTCTAGTGTGTGACACTGATGATACATAGATCCTAAAACTCTGCTCTGATCCATTTACAGGTAAGAGTATGATTAATGTAGCTGAAATTATTTTTTCTGTTTTTTATTTACTGAATTTATTTTAATTATATAAAATGTGAGAAACGTTTCATTAAAATTGTGCTTTATATTGAAATCTACATATATATATATTAGTAGTTATTTTGTACGCATGACCATTTACAGCAAGTAAAGCATCGTCTAAAAGTATTTTAAAAGTAATTTGATATTGAATTTTAAAGGTAGTCACTGGGTTTTAATACAGTAATATCATCAGAATATATATAATTGTACAGGACAATAGATTCCACACTTTATCACATTCATTATAAAGTACAGTAATAAAAGAAC
>JBBDHI010000019.1:9811349-9833488 GCA_037177115.1 Craterocephalus stercusmuscarum
CACTAAACAAAAAATCAGATACAAGCATCACAAACACAAAACAGGCAACACAAGGCCTTTTTTGCGTGAATGAAAAACAAAGGCTTGTGTTTCTCATTAACTCTTGTGCAATAAGTAGGCGTGTTGATGAAACCGGTGCAGTCTGCTGTCCAGGTGTGAGCACACGCTCACACTCACATTTACAGCTGTTTTATAGAGTGAGGTCATCTAAGACACTCTCATAATGGACCTTATAAGCAGTACTGGAAACATAGTCACTCCAGTGCAGTCGTTAGGTGCAGTTTTGAGGCGGTCATGCCTTGCTTCGGTCTTTTCTTTTCATGTTGCTTAGTACTTTTCCTCCTCTACAGGGAAATCTACTACCAGCACTTTTTACTTCATTTATGTGGTGCTCTGGTGTAAAAGCTCATTTAAATCCTTGAGTGGACCAAAGAAGTTAACTGGTCTGTTTGAAAACTGGGGATATTGGTTCACAATGCAAATGGACCCTATGTGGTTCACTTGTAGTGTGAAAGAAAATGAATCCATCCACAAGAGAGGGAGTGACGTGGAGCGGCTCGTACTGCCACATGCTCGACAGCTTCCTGTGAAAACTGCAACAGCTTTAAGCACCAAAGTCAAACAAAGAGCACAAGACTGTACAAATTAATGTTGATCAGATGTTTACTTGCTCCTTTGTTTCTCGGACGTGCCAGCTCGAAGGATTTGTTCTAAGTCCCAGCCAATCGGGGAACTGGATTCTCTCTTCCTCTTGCTTTTTTGTACTTCTTGGTCAGCAGTTGTTTTGGGAAATCACCCCATGGGGATAATAAACCATTTTATTCAACTCACTTTTGCTTCTCTGTTTTTCTTGGGTCAAGCCTGTAATTTAACCTTCACAGTGGTTTTTCCATTTTTTAATTCAAAAGAAAAAAAGTTTGCTGCCAAAACTGCCCCAAATCACAACTTTGCTTCTAAATGAATAATGCACTCACTCCTCTTCACCTCTGCACACATCTGCTTGCCCAGCTTCTAAATCTCCTGTAAAGTTTGGCTCTATGATTCACTTCATTCAGTTTGTGGATGTTTATGTAAAATTACATTACATTACCTTCGTGGAAGCAAACTGTAAATCAGCTGTAAGGACAGGATGGTGTATATATTATTTACTTTCCTCCTATGTGTCATTTTCCTCTTCAATGTAGGGCAAGGAATCTCTAAAGAGAAGAATTTCTACCTCTAGACCTACTAAAATGAACAACCTTGTCCAGGCTATGGATTTGGTTTTAACAGCAGTTCACACAAACACTGTAAATCTGCGGTCGAGAACCATTGAAAATGTCTTGAAATTTGTCAAAGCCTTAAGTCCAGTCAGCAGCCTCTCACTCCAACCATGTGTTTGCCCTGGTTACTCAGACAAGAGTCTCCATTTTCTTCAAAATGCACAGCATGTGTGTGAATTATTTAAGCCATTCACATAATAATAATAATAATGGATTAGATTTATATGGCACTTTATTGCTGACAGCACTCAGAGCGCTTACATTGTATCCATTATTCATCCATGGTGATAGCTACATGTGTACCCACAGCTGCCCTGAGGCAGACTGACGGAAACACCTCGATAAAATGTGGTGAAAATGGCAGCCTTTTCCTGCTTAACAACAACAAGCTTTTTAAGATGATTCACCATAAAGTCTAACAAGTTGCTTTATCAAAATGAAAATATACAAACTTATTGCTTAAAAAAGAAACTTCAGAGACTGAGTATAATTAAGCCGAATGATTTTACTTTGTAGAACTTTTATGAGTTACACCAGTTTATGGAAGAAAATTTGATGTGAGTTATTCTTTGTAAACATCAAACAATACCTCACAAAATCTTGTTTTTTTTCTTTTTTCTGTTTTGTTTGTTTTGGGTTTTCTCAATCAGGAAGTCGCAGAGTACTACAGGAAACACGCCCAGTCTCCACAGAGGTGGCAGCCGCCCCAAATAATAGAGGATCTGAAGGTATGTAGAAATAATGTTTTATGCATGTTAAACTGGGATTTACAGTCTCTACTCTGCAGGGAAGGAGGGGTTTAGTTTGTCCCAAATCCATTCCAGCCCCAATCCAGCTTTATTTGTTTGTTCATTCCTCATTCATTTTCTGTTCCACTTAATCCACATCAGCGTTGTGTGCTGGAGCTTATCCCAGCAATCATGGAAGGCTAGGGTACTAAACAGATCGCCAGTCTATTGCAGGGCCAACATGAAGACAAACAACCATTCACACGGGCACACACACACTCACACACATCCCTAGGTTAATTGGTCTCTCTAAATTCTTCCTTTTATGCACCCCTTTGGACTGTGGGAGGAAGCCGGAGTACACAGCAAACTCCACGCATAAAGACTGTTTGAACCCTTCCTCAGCTGAGGCTCAAACCAGCAACCTTCTCGCTGTGAGGTTGTCGTGCTAACCACTGTGTCACCGCACAGCCCAGCCTTATTTGGAAAGCACTTTAAGTGAAACCAAGTGTTGCACTGGTTACATACATACAGCATGCACCAAAAATGTAAATGAAAAGTCATTAAACTACAGAAACGTCATCACGAGAACATTATTACATTTTAAAAAATGGAAGACGACGCAATCCAGAATCAATCATTAGAGATAAAGTCTTCTGTACGTGGCGTTACAACACTAGCTGATTGCTTTAGTTCATGCTACTTCTAAATTGTGCATCTGCACAACAGCAACACATTGAATTAAATTTAAATTAAATTAGTTTAATAGTCTTATTTCTGTCTGTACTGATCTGTAACACCTGAAGCTTCGCTTGGCATTTGTAGTGTAGTGTAATGGAAACATTTGGCATGATTTGCCCTTTCTTTGTGTGTGTGTGTGTGTCCAGATGAAAGCCAGGCAGGCAGGCCTGTGGAACATGTTTCTGCCTGCGGTCAGTGGACTCACTCAGCTGGATTATGCTTTTATAGCAGAAGAAACTGGACGCTGCCTCTTTGCCCCTGATGTCTTTAACTGCCAGGCGCCTGGTAAGACGGCCTAGAAGGGTGTTGAGATAATAGAGGCCTGCAACTTGATCATGCTCTTTTAACATCTTCAAGTTACATAAGACCTGGTTGGCATCTTCTATGGCCAGGTTAAATCCTTTCCAATCATCATCTCATTCTTTCTCATTGTTGATAAAACCAACATGCAGCATTGTTTAGTCGATGTATTCTAAAGAGGCATTTTTCTGAAGTCACAGATGTCTCCATATTTGTCCTGTCTGGCTTTTTGTACATCAGAGTCCCCGAGATTGTCTTTATTTCCTCACTTTAAATCCCAGTATCCAGAGGATGATGCATATATATATATATACAACGTTTCCCCACAGATACAGGAAACATGGAGGTGCTTCATATGTTTGGCAGTGAGGAGCAGAAGAAGAAATGGCTGGAGCCTCTGCTTAGGGGAGAGATCCGCACCTGCTTCTGTATGACAGGTATTTCCCCAACCACATTCTGAGACACTGCAAAGAGAAACAGATCAATTCGCCGATGCATTTTCATTGATAACAGGGTTTTAAATTCAAATTCAGATTTATTTATTTACCTTTCAAGCCTAAGCAACTCAAAGCGCTTTACATATTAAAGACAGGCAAAGTTCCCGTTACGAAGGATCCCCTTAGGAAACCACTTTGGAGTAAGAAAAAAGTAAACAACAACAGGAAAAGTGCAACAAAATGTTTAGATTAGAATTACAGGTAGGAGTTCATCCAAATTATGAACTAAAATAAAGTTAAAAAATAAGTAAACAAAAATATAAATACCTAAATAAGCATATAATAAATAAAAAAAAATTATAATCAAAGCAGTTCAATAAATTAAAATGTCACGAATATAAAATGTTAATGATAAATCAAGATAAACAGACTTTTTGTTAAAGGAACAACGGTGAAGATTAAAGGAGTTGATGATGAACCTTGTAGATATTGGATATGGTTGTATGCCATGCATTCCAGTGATGGTTGCGGTCTGTGAGAAGCCGGGTTCACACAGCACCTCTGCTACTGATCTGCTATAAGATCTAGTTTGAAAGCATTATCTGCCAGCAGCAGCAAACAGGTTCAGGGTGACTAATTTCTCCCGGTTGTTTATCCCTTTGCTTTCCACACTGCCTGGAAACAGCAACATACTGTGATGGCAGAGGTGATTACAGCGACGTCCCTGTGGTAGTTTGCAAACACATGGTGAATTAGTAATGTTTTGGGGAAGTCTTTTGTCAGCAGTTCTGTTTATTACACTGGTTGACGATAAGCAGGATTTCCATCTTTTACCATTAAACAGTTTGTACTTCCAACTTTAAGATTCAGCCACAGTTTTATAAAAGGAAAATGGTGTGTGAGTGCACATACTGAGAGTATAACAGCTATGCCTGTGGTTTAAGCTGGAATCCGGACAGGCAGGAGACTTCACATGCAAAACTTGTTGGAGCTGCTCTGCTTATCTTCCCTGTGTAAAATTCACATGTTGTGCCCTGTTTCTCCAGAGCCTGATGTTGCCTCCAGTGATGCAACCAACATGGAGTGCAGCCTTCGCAGGGATAAAGACGGCTATATCATAAACGGGAAAAAATGGTGGAGCAGTGGTGAGTACCGGTACATGAAATGTCATCCTGAACTCTCCAGGAACTAAAAAAAAAAAAAAAAAGTTCCGAGATTATCAACAACGAATGATTAGTTTTATAAGCAGTAACAAAAGCTACTTTTAAGTGGTTTGAAAGGGAAAAACCTATAAACTATGGGATATCTTTTTTTAAAAGAGCAGCAACTTGGAAATGTTACTGTCCATCTAAGTGTCTCTCTGACTGGAAGCTCATATGTGAACAAGATGTTACGTTAGCAAAACCGTTAAGAGATGCACACTAACCCAAACTGCCAGCATATGGGTAATAAAAATGCTCAAATTACTCATTCAATAAGCATTATATAGTCTAAACACTTTAATCATCTTGAAACTCTTGAATCTTGTTTATTTCCACAAAATATGGCTTTGGCTTTACAGGAGATGGAGCCAGTAAAAGGTCATGGATTACACCCACATACATAATCAGTGTACGTCAGTAAAGGGGGATTCTTTTCTGAAATGACTCATTGTGAGTCATTCTAATGGAAAATAAAGAAAACGTCAACACATCCCATTTTAATGGAACTGTGTGTTTGACCCTGAAAGCATTACATGGTGTCTCAATGCATTTGCTGTACATTGCAGTTCTTTGTTAGATGGCATTCTTTTGGTTATTAGTGCAGTTTGCATCATTTTAATAAGGTCTCAATGCAGTCTTAATGTTCCTATTAAAAAGGAAAACAGAATAATGAAATCCATTGCATGGTTATGATGGCTTTTTTTAGGGTTGTTGTGTACTTTATACTGTTCATATCAATTTATGTGGAGTCAGAAAGCTTCCTCTTACATATGTAGGACCCTAGGTTTGTACTGCCAGGTTAAAAGCCAAGGAAAAGTGGAAAATATGCAGGGAAGATCTTCTTCGCTGCTGAGTTTCTGCTTTCAAATTACTGTCATTAAAGCAGTTCTTGGTTTTTCTCTGTCACACATCTGTGGTTTTACTTGTCTTTCTTAACATTTTTTTTTCTCCATTAAAGTGAAATTTCCGTTGATACAAAGAATTTTCTGGGGTTGTGAAGAGATCATCTGCCAGCATGAATCTGTCTTTGTGTTTAGAAAAGAATGTGGGTGTGCTAATGGCCATTTTCATTTTTTCTGTGACCTATAGTAGCAAAACATGTTATTCAGGACGTTCTTCTTTTCTTCCAGGGATTGTCTGACTGTTACAGTAAATGTGACAGTTATTCTTCTTCGAGTTACCAATTCTGCTTTTAATACCTCCAGATAAAAGGTGGCAGCAGTAATTCTCCACCTACGTGCCAGAAAGATTACAAAGATAAGATGCTTTCAGTGAAACTAAAATCAGCTCAGTTTCTCGTAGCTTACATACATTTTTCATCAATGGAGATGCAGTTTGGCAAACTAATGGCTGACAATTCTGTAAAAACTTTTACAAACCTCCCAGTTTTGATTCTTTTCTTTTATGCTGTATATAGATTTACGCTCCAGATTGCTACTTGCCATAAAAAGATGAATATAAACATCCAAAACTCAGTGGAATGCCTGGTATCCATATGCATGAAAGAAATATGTCGTTTTCCTCATTACCTTTCCCCATATTTCTCAATGTTGTTGACAGCAAAGACCCATTTGCTACAGGGGAGGGTGTGTAGCTATTGCCAGTGCTGTTCTGTGGTGTGGAAACTATAAAAGCCTGTCCCATGGGCATGATAATACAGTAAAATGATTCCCAGACCTGCTATCTTTTATCTTTATCCTTGAGGCACCCTTGCTTTGCATTCACATTCACATGTAAACCATATCAGTCTGAACCTTTAAGACTAAAGAAAAATTTTTCAAGGGAAGCAGATCAGACTTTTTATTTTAAAGGCAGATTCCTTTTGTGCAGTGCTGTCCACACACTCCAGCCAGCCTGCGTGTCTCATGGCTGTGTTTATATAAACTAAAATTCCTAATGTGTGAAAAATATTCACCTCACAGTCACCTCTCCAAGGCTTTAGGTGATTCAAGGAGTTCTTCTTTGTTAACGTATTTTGCCTGATGAAAACATTTCGCCACGTTTTGTTTCGGGGTCTCCAGCTGTGCCTCTGCTTGGAAATCATTGATGTTTGAGCCCAGTCAGACAAACCTGGTTTACATTCATTTGTAAAGCATCACGATGAAAACAAGGCTGATTTACCGCCACCGCACATGGATATAATGTGAATCGGTAAGATTCTGTTGTTTATAGAGATGCTCAGGAAGTTTTGCCAAACCAAACTGCCCCTTATTGTTGCAGTGTTAAGAGGCCTGAGAAAAGCGTTAAGTACTGGACTATGGCCATCCATTCTGCTGAGCCGTATCTAAATATGCTCTGACTGTATTTAGATTAGCGTGGAATAATGTTACATGACAGCACTGTGTAATTGGAAAAAAGAGAGAGAAAAAAAACTAGAAAACGCTTCACTCTAAATCATTTCCTCTGTCAAGCCCATATTATTGAAATAAACAAGGCTAAATGGATGAAAAACAGCAGTGATGCTTTAAGCTTCTCTAAGGAGCACAACGCTTTGGTGTTTACTAGTCTGATACCATGAAGAGGTCCTTCCTGCTGTGTGCCATTCTGTCTTTGTTTGCCAAATGTTTTTCGACTCAATGGGTCACCCACTGTGCAACCAAGCCATCCGTCATTCCAACCCGAAGCCACGGGATGTAATGAAATGAGACGCAGATGATCTCTTGGAAGACGGCGCAGGATTGTAAAGTCAAATTGGATTTGTTGTGAAAAACCAAAGTGATGTTGGGAACAGCTTGAGATTCAGCTGTGTTTAATTGCAACAGATGCTCGTCACTGAGAGCTTTGTTCTTTTATTTAAGAAAATACATCATTTATACAAAATACTTTCGTACAGTTTATGTCCGTGTACGTGTAGCTTAAGAATTAATGAGGATTTTGGGGTCTGGGTTGTATAAAAGTAAACATATGTAAATACTTGTACAGTATACGCATGCAATATTATGTGAGTGCGTATAATACATAGATAGATAGATGCTGCAGTCTTAGATGGTGAAGGTGCTGGTGTCTTGGTCTTCCGAGCCAGACTGGGACTGATTCGCATTTTGGCTGGGCGTGTGGAGGGCAATCTCCACGGCTGGTTCCTCGTTGACTTGCCTCGAGTGTCTGCCGAGTCGCTGTCCAAGGTGCTTAGCAGCTTTTAGCACGTGACCTCTGAAAGAAGAGCCGATAAAAGCGTAGAGGACGGGGTTGATGCAGGCGTGGGTCAGCGCCAGGCTCTCCGTCACCTGCAGAGCGCGATCCAGGCCCTTGCTGACGTCGCAGTCGGTCACGAGGAAATAAATGATGTCCATCGCCCTGCACAGCTTCACCACATTGAAGGGTAGCTGAGTAAGTAGGAACACGGCCACCACGGCCAGGAGGACCCGCAGTGCACGCCACTTCCTTTCTCTTCGCACCCCGGTTGCTTTACTCAGGGCCCGGCCCACCCAGAAGTAGCACACCACCATGACCAAAAAAGGGAGGAGGAATCGCAGGATCACCTCCAGCAGCTCCAGGACAGCCTTTGCTGGCTGCGCCATGCTGGATGGATAGACGGCGGTGCAGCTAGTTCTGTGGTGAAAGTGTTTCACCGTGGAGAAGATGAGTTCAGGGAGGCCCAGAAAGCTGGCTAACGCCCACAGCGCTCCACAGATCAGGAGCCACTGCAGCCTCACCCGTTGGGCTGTCCCAGCTCTGCCGGTCAGATGGCGGGTAACGGCCTGATAGCGATCCACGCTGATGCACGCCAGCAGCAGCATGCTACAGCCGAAGTTGGTGCTGTAAAGGAAGGACGTGAGCTTGCAGGCTGCCACACCCAACTTCCAGCCGTGAACGGCGTCAGCCGCCCAGAACGGCAGGGTGAGGAGGAGCAGCAGGTCTGAAATGGCCAAGTTCAAGATGCACACATCCGTCAGGGTTCGGAGTCTCAGCCGCGACGTGTAGACCACCACAACCAGAGCATTCCCAGCCAGGCCCACCACAAGAACCAGGGCATATATGATGGGGAGGAAGATGCCTCCGAAGGATCGCACCGCGGCCTTGTCACAGACGCTGTGCTCGATATCGTAATCGTAGTCACTTTCATTGTAGTTAAAGTCGTCATCATAATGCTCATGCAGGTCTTCCATTTTGGTCTGCACAGAAAAAATGTTTTAGAGTATTATTAAGAGAGCTTTTTTAATTTATACAGGAAGGATTATCACTCTGTTCTTTTAAGTTTTCCATGCAGTGATAAAATACACAAGATACAAAAGAATTTCTTCAAAGGGATCTCTCCTGCACAGCGCTCTCTCTGTCTGAAATGTGTGTGTGGCCTCAAGAGTTGTTTGCTGAACTACAACAAACACAGCTCTGAGCCGAGTTGGTTTGGATGCTGCAGGATGCTTAGTGAGAAACAGACTTTAGGAAATTGCAGCTTTGAATGTATTAAGCCTTTAATCACAGGAAAATGAATACCTGTGTTTATAACATTTTGGTCATCTTTTTTAAAACACTTGACAGGCCTTTTAAAGCTAAAGTTATTTATCCTTTTCTGATTATTAAATATTGTTGCCTGGAGAAGTAAGTCGATAACGAAAAGACGTGGGTGCAGGAAGGCATGACGATGGTATGCGGTTGCATGGTCTGGCGCCAAATCCAAGTCCAGGATGTTGGTTTAACTGTGTCTGGTATGTGCTGGTTCAGCAGGACACCCAACTGATGTTCAAATCTGATTTGGTTTGCTCTACATCAGCTTCACCAAAAATATCTCACATAGACAAGTAGCAATAAAATTAGGTTAGAAGAACTGAATTTAGCATTTTAATTAAATGGAATTACTTCTGTAAAAAGGCAAAACAGATGATGGAGTGAATTTTTGGTGAAGGAATAATATAATAACATGCATGAAGTATTCTTCAATAACTGGATCATTTTGGCTGATTTAACCTGCTGCCATGATGAGGAAAAAGTCCTTTAAGAAAAAGGTTCCAGGTTTTTTACATTCTGAGCCATTATCTCCAAGATGGGTGGAGCAGTTACTTAAACAGATGTTCATAGGATCTTTCCGAAGTATTTCAAGTATTCACACTGTCAACAGCTGTGTCTCTTGTGGAACAAGTTTTAACAAGCTGCAATGTTTTTCTAGTGGTTGTTTTGGTCTTCAAATGTCAAATATAGACACAAAAGCATCTGATTTAATGAAATGTAGTAGATAAGTTAATAAAAGTTTAAACCAAGTCTTTGTGACCAAAGTGCTGAACTGTGACTTTAAATCAGTGTTTTTAGTTATAATATAGATAAATCACATTATTGTTCAGAGGTTTAAACAAAAAAAAAAAAAAGGTAACGTTAATAAGACTTTCTCATTATTTGTCTTTTAGATATCAGGTCATAAAATATCCAAAGCAGGACTTTGACTGAGTCTAACACTAAAAGGAACCTTTGACTGTGGAAGCATTAAAGCATAAGCTCAAATTGTCTTCATAATGTAGAAGCTTGGATTACTGTTTGCGACTAACCAGTTTAAATGTTCATAAACCAAAAGGTGCAGACAATAATTCGCATAGAAGAATAAACTCTCTAATCTGGGTTTTGTATTGAAAACGAAAAGCAGAAAGTCTCTTACCTTCCTTCTGTTGTGTTTGGGCTATAATAATTCCTGGTAAATGACAAACAAGCTGTTGTGATTCCTAAGGAGACACGTTGTATGTGCTCCAGGACTGAAGTGACTAATCTGCCTCAGCCCTTCCCACTCCCTTCACTGCTGGTAACCGGAGCAAGTATCCTCTCCACGTAGTTCTGAATGCATTTGTGTGGCGTGTGTGTCTATGCACGCACACATCTTTGAATGCGAGACTTCCAGGATTGAAGTTTCAAATGAAGGCATGTTTACCCCTTTTATCTGTTATGCACTAAAAATACAGTTAAGATGCTTTTCAGTTTTTTAAGATAAAAAAGGAACTTGCTGAGTCAGTAATGTGGGGAGTGCCATGGTGGCTGCCCTTTGTTTGCATGTGGGAAAAACGGAAAGGATAAAATGACATCTGATGTAGATAATCTTTCCTTTTGACCACAGGGCTTGCAATAATTACTGTGGTTTTTGTTAGAAGTCATTCATTATTTTTTACGTTATTTACTGGCCTCTCTGTTATTAATGTCGATCGGGGTTCTGTATTACAGGCAGTGTGAATTTACATGCACATGCTGATTTTTCTTTCTTTTGAAAAGCATGACTTTTATATCCACTTCCACAAAAAAGGCCAACTACTTTCCAGTGTCCCTCTGTCTCACATTCTTTCTGGATGTGTTTCTAAATATTTTTTGTGAAAAACAAAACAAACCATTTCTGAGAAAGAAATTAATTAAATAGCCAAATATTTGAAATATGTTCCAAATACATATTTTCAAATGTTTTTAAATCGGATTATTTGTCAAAACAGTAACTTAATTTTTCTAAGTGTGGCACATTGTTTTGAATTTTTTTTTTCCTTGAAAAAATCAGCAACATGCCAAATTCAAATGCCACCCGTAGGGTAATTACTGGGATAGCAGGCTGCCTTTTTATTCCAGTTGGGAAGGAGACGTGTGTGCATGACAAAAGTACTGTATGGCAAACCACGTGACTTATATAAAAGTTCACAGGAAAACATGACCTGCCCTTGAGCCAAACAGACTTTCCTAGATGTGGTTTAAGGGTGGAGCAGCTGTAAATTTCACACTAGTTACAATGTGGGCACAAGAGTTTAAAGTTTGTCTGAATTTCTACAGTCATCGTTTAGAGACTAAACATCTGACAGGCTGAGATTGGTGGATATATTCACATAGACCAGGCTTTGAATTTTCAAAAACTCCTGAGGTCTTGCATGTCACTCACTGGTGTCCACATGTCTCGTCCTTAGGGGACAGTATTTCCAGATGGACGGGTCAATAAACAGGAAGTCAACCCATGTTTGTTTAAAATGTCATGGGTTTGTCTGAATGTGGATTTCATCCAGGAAATTCCAGAAAATCTTTCATTCGGTCATTTTTAAAATTCAGTGATTAGTAGGGTGGCCCTGAGGTGCATAATGACACAATATTACCACACATTCCCTCAGTATGACTGAAATCACAAGACTTATAATAACTGTAAAAGACATGAAAATGGTAACATGCAGCTTCGCTTAGAGCGCTATAATAAAAGATAAAAACAAATACCAAGGAGAAAATACAATAAAACATATTCCCCCCCCAAAAAATGGAAAACACCAGTATTCCATAAAACATGATGGCATTCCAACGAAAAAACAAAGTTGGTTGTTTCGCAACCCATGGAAACTGTAGTTAAGCCACCGTGTAACATCATCTCCTGTCCTCTGCAGCTTCTATGAGTTTGTGTTGTATGGAACATACCGGTACACAGGACGGAGCCTATATGATGTTGCCCTCTTGTGGCTGTTGTCTTTTCAATGATTATCTTTTTAGAGTTTTTCTAAAAACACCCACATTATTGCAAATCTAATAAACTGAATTTCCAATAATCCAGTAAAGGAAATGTAAATCAGCCTGTGTGTTCTTCCATCAGTCTGTCATCTGCTCCATCCAAGTTTTCCGGGAAACAACTTGCGCCATTTCCGAGCATAAACGGGTCACGGCATGGCGAAGGACTTTTTATCTTCCATTGTTTTTTACCAGCAATTCTCTCGTCCTCCCACAGGTGCAGGAAATCCCAAATGTAAAGTGGCCATTGTGATGTGCAGGAGCAGCTCTGCGGACGTCAGCAGCAGGTCGGTGCTCCGTCCTGACCTCATGTCCTCCTGCAGACGGCTCTTTTTTGCTTATCAAGAACTGCATGGGCACCTTTGCATTTAACCTTAGAGGATATTTTGACCATTCAACTCAGCGCTGCTGTTGGTGGACTTTGCCTTGGGACACGATTTACTTCCTTATATGCACTTTGAAGATACATCTTTTGTCTTTCATCATGTTTGAAATGTAGGGAAAAGTAAAGTGTTAGCTGTTGACATGTAATTGGCACTAATCTGTTCATCAGTCACCAGCTACAGGCATTTGGAAAGTAATGAAGAAATTAAAATAACTGCCACACCCAAAATTAACCTCAACTCTCAAGGACGGATTGCAACTTTCCACCAGGAGCAGCAGCTGTAAAATGTTACGAGACACTTAAAGCTTTGATTGTAAACCTGCTTCTTAGGCACGGCCTGCACAGTATGATCCTCGTACCAATGGACACACCAGGTGTAAAGCTCATCAGACCAGTCACTGTGTTTGGACAGGATGGTAGGACGCTGTGGTTGTGTAGTTTTTTGCCTAATATTGTCCATGAAAATTGAGCTTCCCTGACCTAACCTATTTATTTCCCTGTTTCTGAGCTCAGACGCCATCCATGGTGGCCACTTTGAGGTGCACTTTGAAAATGTGTGTGTCCCCGTATCCAACATTATTCTGGGTAAAATCTCTTCTTTGCTTTCCTCATATCTGCTATCACATTTCAAAAAACATGCAAAGCCCATAAAGCCAAAGAAACCTGGATAGAACGTGACAGAAATCCAATCTTTTTGTTGTCTCTGGTTTCTGTCCCGCCTTTTTCTTCCCAGGAGAGGGCAGGGGATTCGAGATTGCACAGGGGCGTCTGGGGCCGGGCAGGTTACACCACTGTATGAGGGCTGTAGGCTTAGCTGAGTCGGCTCTGGAGCTGCTGTGCCAGCGAGCCGCTTCCAGACGCACCTTTGGGAAAAAACTGTACCAGCATGTGAGCAAGAGCTTGTCGTATTATGTAACCTTTTCCTGCTGCTGACATCTAGTGGTGACATTTTGAGAAGCAGCTACAGTGTATTACTTCTACTACACTAAACTATCTACTCTAATATTCGTTCTAAATAGGAAGTTGTTGCTCACTGGATAGCAGAGTGTCGTCTGATGATAGAGCAGACCCGCTTGCTGACGCTCTCCGCTGCTCAAGCTCTGGACACACTGGGCAGCCAGGCTGCTCGCAAACAGGTAAAAACTGAAGCTCTATGCAGTACCCTTGTAACAAACTTCAACCCTTTATGCTGAATTTTTTTTGTGTGTGAACCAGTCACAGAAAACAGTCATCTATACAAAATGTAAACTCTGCATAGAAGCCTAATTTTTGTATTCTTGCTCCTCAGATTGCTATGATCAAGGTGGCTGCAGCCAGGATGGTCTGTAAAGTGGTGGACTGCGCCATCCAAGTACACGGAGGTGCAGGAGTGTCTGAAGACTTTCCTCTTGCACAGATGTAAGTTTATGTTTGTCCTACATAAACAAATAGTCTGAAATTAGCATTTTCCCTAAAAGAATGATTTGTCTTCAGGTACTCGTACGCACGAACTCTGCGCATCGCGGACGGACCAGATGAGGTGCACCTCTCCACCATAGCATACTTAGAACTGAAGGATCAGCAAAAGGGGGTCCAGGCCAAGCTTTAATCCAGAGTCTGACAGCTACATGAAACCATTCAGTGTTGATTTGCTCACAAATTATACTCAAGTTTATTAAATGGGTGAGGAAAAATTCTTTCACTTACTGAAATGACTCCTATTTTCAGATGGATTATGCACACCTATGCTTCAACTCACAGCTTGTTTGGAGTGCAACAATGCTAGGGATGGACATTTGAATAAATTGTCATCAGGAGAATTAACGATCGATTATCGATTAATCATTAATGTTTCTATATCAAAATTCAACAGATATAGCCTATATTTGAATTAAATGCAAGTAGAAAAAACATACCGTTTCCTTATTTAGGTTTTCATGACAATATTGATACTTGTGGCATTTAAGATTCATTCAGTGGTTACACTGGAAAATATGCACTTACAACTTCAGCACCAGCCTAAAGGTGCATTTGATTAATCGATTAAAAGATAATGTAATCGATTAAAATCGACTGATTATCAATTATTTATACCCATCCCGAAACAATACACAAAATTTACGGTTCAGTTCGATTCTTCAAAATATTTGTTTTTGATACAAATGATCTGATGCCTTTTTCACTTTTTTTATCCAATGTTGGAATCTCTCAAAATGACAGATGGTTCTCAGATTTTTCCTATCTTCAGTCATAAAAACAATGACAGAAAATATTGTGTTAACACAACCCCTGCCTCAGTGAATGCATGTAAGAGGCTCTGGAGTAGTTCAGCACAAATCCACAGCTTTCAACACTGAAAGCCACACACCTGGATTCTTTAACTTTTTTTTTTTTTTTGCAAGTCCTCATTTTCAGAATAGTAATTGAAGGTCTGATACAATTGCTTGTATAAATCTGTTCAAACTTTCTGAATGCCCAATTATGATGAGCTGTTTAATAAAAGTAAAAAGACACTTGTTTTATTAGGAATTCTTTTTAATGTGAACTACAAAAACAGAAAATGACAGCATGAATGTAAGACCTGTCACACACTTTACAGGTGTGGTCTACCACATAGATGAAATCCATTTGGAGGTGATGGGGAATTAGGACACACAAGCACTTTGTTGTTTGTTTGTTTTTTTTTACAATATAAAACAGCAGTGGCTCCATCTATTTGATACACCAGATGGAAACCCATGCAACACACTTCACTGTCCTTAAATTAGCATTTGGGCATAGATCTTCAGCTGCCAAGTCAGTCAATCTATTATACATAATGGCGCAGTGAAGGGAAGAATGGTAGGGGCTGGTTTGGAAAAGACGTCAGTGTTTGCTCTTCTTCGACTTTTTGTGAGATCGGTGTGGAGACCTCGATCTGGAGCGGGACTTCTTTGTTGATTTCTTGGGTGTTCTGGAGCGTGACCTCCGAGATCTTTTAGGTGTGCGAGGTGATGAAGGGGATCTAGTGGGATGCATATTTCAATTTCAGCCCTTTTATTTAGCTAATGGAAATGTATGATTCAGCTTTAGTATTTACGTTCTTACCTCTTGGATGACTTCTTGCTGCTGGATCGAGGAGAGTCTTTATGGGACGAACGGGAAGATATGTCTTTAGAGTAAGATCGGTCAGAGCGTTCTGATCTTTCTGAGCGTGGTGAGGATGACCGGCCTCGTCTGCTGCCGCTCCTTGTAGGGCTGGGAGACCCGCTGTGATGCCGCTTCCTGCTAATCACAGGGGACATGCATCTGACAGATCAGACATCACACAAATCCCACTTTTTGTCTCCAGTAACCTTTAGCTAACCAGACACTGGACTGCTACCAAACTGCACTCACCTTTCTTTCCTGGTTGGTGTATCATCTTTCTCTTTTTCCTTCTTCAGTTCTTTTAACCGCACCTCAGCTTTCTCTTTCTCTTTCTTCTCCCTCTCCTTCTCCCGTTCAAGTTTTTCCTTTTCTTTTTCCTAGAAGTAGTGCCCAAGATGTTAGCCCATTGTCAAGTCCTACATTAGATTTAATCCGTGGTTTTTAAGAACTAAAGTAAAACAGTAACAAAAAAAAACAGCTTGGGTTGATACCTTTTGTAGTAGCTTGTCCCTGTAGTGCTCCACCTGTTCCTGTATACTCTGGCCTGGTTTTTTGGGTCTTTTTCCAGATTCTAGCTCATCCTGAAACTTCATGACTTTTACCTGTTTGAGAAAATAATAAGAAAAACTTCAACAGTCACCAAAAAATTGACGCACTAGGATGTGAGTCAGATAATTCAAAAATACCTCGATCTCTCTGAGCTTGGTGCGTTTTTCCTCATTCATTTCAGACAGCTTGGCTTTAATATCAGAATCATCTCGGATGGGGTTGGAGTAGCTCTGATTATCATCTGACCGGGGGCTCCGATCATCATCATCGCTATCTTCGTCAGCCCTTTAGGAGGCAGATTTAAGTTAATGAAGGAAAAATGTGAGCACCTCAAAACGTGGGGAGGAAAAAGACTTACTTCTTTGTTTCTTCTGGTTGCTCAAATATTTCCCATTTTGAAGTTGTCACAGCTGAGGATGAAACGGAGGCTAAGTCAGATTCATCCGCATGCTGATTGAGACAAACACGAATAGCATTTTTCCAAACGTTACAACTGCGTATTCCATCATCTCACCTTGAGCCTCCAGCTCCGTTTCATCCACTGCTTCCCATTTTGAGGGCGCTACCTTGAATGTTGCCTCTTTGGCCTGATCAACTGTAATAAACAGAAAAAGAAGCATTTAAACTAATTACTGACAACCATCAGAACTAAGATCATTATCAGGAAAATATTCAAGTTTTGTGCAAATCTCTGCATCGCTCACAAGGTATTCCATCTATGTCTTCTTCCATGGGTTTGATAGGAACTCCATCTAGGTCATCCAGAAGGGCTCCATCAATTGGCGCCCCATCGATGGTCCCAGCATCAATAGGTATCCCATCAACATCCTCCAATGGGGTTCCGTCTACATAGTCATTTATTGGAGCGCCATCAATGTCTTCTGTTGGCTCAGGCTGACACAGACAGCAAAGACAGATTAAAGCTGGCACATCAGTGGGAGAGGTCAGTGTTGATACATTTTTAAGGAGCTGCATCATTCACCTCCACAATGAGGCCGGCAGGCTCCTTTTCCACAGCGATATTAACAAGACCCAGGAAGATGTTCTGCAGCTTGATGAGGAAGGGGTCTGGGTACACTGCCCAGTCCTCCCATGCCCGGAAACACGACATCACCCGTTGCTAGAGCACAGAGAAATCATGATGGGAATAACTGTGCCACGTGGGCGACGTATAATCGCCAGCTTGTTGAGAATACTTAGCAAGGATTAGTACCTTAAAGTTCTCACTCTGAAGATGACCTTGTATTGTCTTGTATGTGGCGTTGAGGTCTGCGAAAATCTGGCAGAGCTTTGTCTCAAAACTAATATGAAGAAGGAGGGATTCGTTTAAAGCTACAAAACAAACTGATCAAGTCATCGTAAACAAAGTAAACCACTTACTATTTTCTGTAGTAAGATGCGTTTGATACTTTGGCAGAAGAGTTGTACAGCACATCAGAGACCAGATATAACCGTGCAATCTGAAACGTCAAGGAGCAACATGTGAGCCAGAACTTCTTGAAGAAGTGTTATTTGGTTATTGGATAAGCAGATTTTGGCCTTGCCTTCTTTGGTAGAGGAGTCTTCAGGATGGAGAGAGACTCTGTGATACACTCTACAATCTCTTCAGCAGCTTCAGCGTGGCTCAGGCAAAACAGCATGGCCTCTGCAATGTCTCCCCTCCTGGGAGTCAAACCACGGAGCATCTCCTCCAGTTTGTCTCGCTCCCTGCAGACAGGAAGGGCGGTTAAACACAGCTGTAGTCACAGTTGAGGACATTCAACCTGGCAGCTGGACTTTTAATCAAACATTAAAAAGAATGAATACATATTTCAATGAGGGCATGATCTTACTCTTCTTTCAAGCAGCCTTTTTTGTTACCCTCCTCCTCTTCCTCTTCTTCATCACCATCATCATAAGGACCATGGAGGTATGGATTAAGAGGAGGCGGGCGCCATAAAGAACCATTTTTAAACATTCTAAAGTCCTCTGTTCGCCATTTGGCTGGTGATTCACCCTGAGAAAGAATTAATTTGAGTTAAATAACCATTAAAACACTTTATCCTTGTTGAGCGAAACATTTGTGTCCATGCCAAGTCGAGCCATTGTCAATGCTGACAACTAACCTGTAGAATTGTGTAGAGTTTCCACCGGTAATATACATGTGCTGGACTCTGGTTCTCAAATAAAAATCTAGAACAGAGGAGAAACAATTACAACCATCGCAAGTCTGCAAAGACCACACACAACCCCGAAAATGAGAACACCCATAAAGTTCTGCAACTAAACCGACCTGTACATGGGATTGTTGATTTCTCGATTCATGATCATGGCTTCAAACATTGGGCCTTCACGCACCACAAACTCGATCATGCGGTGGATGAGAGAGAGCAAATTCCTACAAGAAAAACACAGTTAAAGCAAACGGATTCAGACTGGACACACCTTTGAGCACTACTTCAAGCCTGCTTATTAAAGCTGAATTTATTCTTGGTAGTTTGACACCCAGTACAACTTCCTTAAATAATACATATAAGAAATGCTGCAGGATGAAACCAGTGAAATTTAATGATGCCATGGATATTAAAGGATATTAAAACCCAATTAACTTGTTTAAATATTCAATATATGATCAATAATTTACAAATATAAGGTTAAATAAAGGGTATTATAAAGACACATATAAACAGGCAAATGTTGGTGAGTGTCACCTGACCAAGAATAAATTAAGCACGACGGTAACTTTGCCTCTGGGCCTATGTAAAACAATGAATAATTGAAAGAAAATCAAAACATCTAGTGATGATTGCAAATATTCATATTTATTACAAGTTAACTTTTTTATATTTTAAATCAAGTGAAAAATTCTAGTTGAGCCTGGAGATTATGCCTGTGTTCACTGAGGCAACAGTGCAACAGATTTTAATTACACTGCACTGCTTACAACCTTTCAATGAAATCTTCCTACATAAAAATTTCACAGAAATGGTGGACAAATAAAGCTCTAAAGGTGGGAAAAGATCTGGGGAATATTGATAAAACACTGCACTGACAGAAACATGAGCAAGTACAATGCCTTTCAATTCTCACCCACTCATCTTCCAGCTAATTTTAAATGAAAAGTTAATATAGGATTCTTGGCCTGGAATAGATTATCTACTGGTGGACCTAGGGACTGACTGAATGGTGTAAATAGAGTCACTGAAGTTCTTCTGCAAAAAGTTTTTTGGGGAAATAAGAGGTGCAGGCTGCATACAAATAGCTTAAAGTGGCCAACAAGACAAAAGATGTCTTTCATTGACAACACAGATCACATTTACTTGTATTGGAGCTGATCGTACCAATGACGGGGTAAAATTCTGTATACTTTCCCAATCCATCCCATGATGCTTTTCAGGTCCCTCGCTGCTGCAGACAGTTCAACTTGTGCTGCTCACCAAGGCCAATGTCAAAGGTCATATATGGACTAATGCTGGCAGGTTCGGATTTGTTGGAAGGGGCCAGATTTACTGAGCTCCCGTAGTGTGACAGAGGCCAAAGGGGGAGACGGTCTGAGTGAGCAATGGCCAGAGAGCAGGCGTTCACTACTACAGATCTAGAATCAGCCTACACTGTGTGTAACTGGGTACCATGTGACTGAAGTGGACCAACACAGTTAAATGTTTATGTATGGTGTGGAACTGTGAAAGTAATGACCTTTCCCTTTATACAGAGCATTAAATAAGCTGTATGATGATGTTTTGCTACATATTTAAAGACAAAATGAATGAAGGTGAGATGTAAAGGAGCAAGGCAATAAAGCAGCTCATCAGTCAGTATCGTTCTATGAACTAGTATGAGAACAGTATACAACCGCCTCAACCATTGCTCATCCACACTGACCAGCCCCCTGTAGCATGCAGAGATCAACTGATCAAAATGTAAGCTTCATTATGGGATGTTTTTTTTTTCTAAGTTTGTACACCAATTAGAAAAAAAGAAAAACATGTACCTTTCTGTTGGGATAACCACTTTGACTATGGCTTGCGACAGAGTCTGTATATGAAGTCACATCAGATAATAAACATAGAATGTGAGTATTGTTAAAAAGGCAGGTGAAAAATATAAAAAATGCATTTCAAAGTGCATAAAGACAACAAATTGCTTTTACTGCTGTCAGTTTTACTGAAGGCCAAAAATCCCCTGATTCTTAACCAAATTATTCATTAACACAGGCTATCATTTCATTAAAACCACACTTTCTTATAGCCCAACTAGAATAACCCATTCAACAGGAAAAAACAAACCAAAAAATACAACAAAAAGAAGCCTATCACTTCAATAAGCTAGGCGTAAAACCTGCGCTGACTGCTCATTACAAAGGCTAACATCTTACCAGCACAATTACACACTGCCATTTGGCATGAGAAAATCTTTGGCTGTCACATAAAGTTACCTTCTCAAACTCCTCCTTGTTTTTGGGTGGAGGAAGCAGGGGAGCATTGGGGTTCTTTAGCCTCTCCCGCGGCTGTGCGTTGAAGGGTAGGCCAGAGGGAGGCGGAGGAAGCGTATGCTCCATCATGGAAGGAGGGATGTAGATGGGATGGGGTGGGATGGGTACACCTTTGCCCCATCCTAATTTCATCTCAAAGTTCATGATCATCTTTCCTTTAATTGAAGAAAAATAAAGCAAGATATTTAGACATGTATAAAGTTAAGAAAATGCTATGGAATTTCTTGAATTTATAAAGATGTACCGTTTAGGTTCTTCAGTGCTCGTTCAGCATCCCTCCGGTTCATGAAGGCCACAAAGCCACAGTTCCGCTCCCTAGCTCTCTCCTCATCTGTCCTTGGCCACATGATTTTCACACTGGCTAGTGGGCCGTAGCGGCCAAACTCTTGACACAACATCTCTTCATTCATCTATAACACAGGTATGAATTATGATAGGAAAATATATTTAGGGCATATCTATTTTTTTCACACACCATAACAACTTGAAATTCATTCCACAGTTACGAAAATGTATAATCAATCGCAGGTAAAAGACCGAGATCATGCCAAACTGCCTTTCACAGCTAAGCTAGCACATCTGGTACTTCAGCATCTTTCTGTCTTAATAAAATTACCTGGGGATTGATGTTTCCAAGATACAAGTTAGTTGTGGATGGGTCGCCGACATCATGGGAACCTGGCGCAGAATCATCCAAAACTGCAGACACAGAAAAGAGATAATAATCTCCCGCTGCTGTTTAATAACATGTCTGACTTTCTTAGCAAGTTGAGGATATTCACAGCCACTGTATTAAGACAAAATTACCACTGGACGGACGGTTTCTTCTTGAAGAACCATCCGCTAAAAGAAGCAGAAAAGCAGTATAAATTATGTTTCAGGGAAAAAGAGGACAAAGGGGAAGGGAGTGGAATAAGGCGTGCTGGACACAGCCATTTCAGGCCAAGTTAGTACACAAAAGACCCTCATGCAGCTTCAATGCACTTACATGAGCGTCTTCCCTCCATGCCAGGAAGAGGTTCGAAACGGCTGATGCGTCCTTTCATTTTGTGTCTTTCATCCCTCTCTTCCTGGATCCTGCAAGAAATATCAAACAATCAAATAAAACCAGTGTTCACAGTACATTTTCTGTCCCTTGAAAATCAAGCCACAACAGTTTAAGTGCTGAAACATACTGCTTAAGTTCTTCTTTGAAGAGCTCCAAGTTACTCTTCTTCTTTTCCTTTTCGCTTCCTTTCTTCAAAGTCTGAAACACAAACAGGGAAATAAAATTTGTGAGGTTAAAACTAGGCAAGTTACAGCATTAATGTCAAATGATATTGCTGATACTGATAGTACTTACATTTCTTTTGTCTAATGCTAAAAATTGAGGAGGGGTCTCCAAAGGCAGGATGCTTTTAGTCGGGTTCTCAAAGCGTGACTTAGGTTTATATAACTTTCCTCTTTTTTCATCAGAAGCAGCTTCTTCTACAAAAAAAATAACAATAAAATTGTATTGATTAGAAATTAAATACCAAAC
>JBBDHI010000019.1:9837788-9849868 GCA_037177115.1 Craterocephalus stercusmuscarum
TAAATTAAATTAAATTAAATTAAATTAAATTAAATTAAATTAAATTAAATTAAATTAAATTAAATTAAATTAAATTAGTTATGTCAACTCTGTTGTTATGATATTGTAGTGAAAATGTTATCCATTTGTTAAAAAATATTAATAATCTAACAATACCTCATTAAATTCTATTCTTATGCAATCCAGAGTTGACAGTGACTGAGTTAAAATGTCCTATTCTAAGTATTTTGCTTTAGTTTATACAGTTATTGTGGATTCAGCGTTTTATTGAAATGGTTAGATTTGTGTTATAGTGTAGGCTATGTGATAAAAAAAATTAAATACAGTGCTCATCCAAAATTAAAAGTCATCCCCTACATTTACCAAACCGAACAGTTAAAACACTCACTGCATGATGACTACATGAATGATGATGTTTTCTTAATTCTGGTCATGGGACCCCCTGGACAATGGACAAAATTTCTCCATACTTCAACACACCTAACTGAAATGAGTGGCTCATCAGGAGGCTTGCAAGGAACTTTGAGCAGTTCAACTGATCTGAATCGGGTGTGCTGGAGTTGAAAACAAATAAAACAAGGCCACTAAATTTGGTCCTAGAGTTTGTATACCGCAGTCTTGCAGGTTTTCAATGCTCCAATACACCTTGCTTAAAATAATGAGTCATTGTGCAGGAGGGTAGCCTAAATAGTTGTACTCTCATCCGTGTAATGCAGTTATTACAGACACAATGTAAACCAAAGGAAGTCACACAAAAGGGCTTAAATCATTATCAAACATTTTTTCCACAAGAGTTAAAACAGCTTAAATAAACTGACACACCAGGTGTCCAGCAAGTGAAATGCCTCTACCTATATAATATAGCCTACATTTCATCAGTTCAATCTTGGGGCTAAAAGATTGAAATTTGGTACTTTTTGTACAGTCCAGCTGTGAACTCATTGGTGCTTTCTTTGTAGGACACTAAATTAGTTGTTTTTATAGGCTATTTTTTCAGCACAGCTGTATCACACACCCGTTTCAAAATACATTCGTTTCATTCACTGGTGTGAAAGCCATCATGCTTTATATTTAATCCAGTAGATGGCGCTCTCACTCTTTTTAAAGTCTATCAATCTCACCTGGAAACAAGACATGCGAACAAGCGATGTAAAATTCATTTTGAATAAAAAATAACCATAGCCCGTTTTATCTGGTGTTACATTGGTTACACATAAATATTAGAAAAGTGGGATGCTGATGCGCCATCTCTCTTTGGAAACGCTATCAAGTCTCAGCTTATCTGTAAAGTCCATGCGGTCTATATTTAACGTCAAACCGTGTACGGGTTAGTTTTTCAGCCAAGTTATACCAGCTCCTTGGTTTTTTTTTTTTTTTTTTTTTTTTTTTTTACCAATCAGGTGAGGTATGGAGCTTAAATCCACTCCCTCGCCGCGCGTCTTTCATCCCCCCTCATGCCCGTCGCCCCACACTCCGTCCCTCCTACCACACAGGACAAACGCTATATTCATGTGCTTCAGCTCGCAGTCGCTCAAACTCTCTGCAGGAACTCCTGGGTACTTTTCCCTCACCGTTTCAGCAGCTGAGCACAATGCCATTCATGCCGCGGAGCGAAAACAGGAGAAGTGCCTGCTCCATCTACCCAACAATGTGGAGAGCATGCAGCATTTTTTGCGCATGGACTCTACTGTTCTTGACAGAAGTGTGTGCGCAGTCCCAGCGGAGGTACATCTTTGATTCCTCTCCATGAATTTTATTTGAACGATTTGTGAGACATCGAGGTGTCAAGGATCTCGTGAAGTCTGTGGAGGACAGGAGTTGAAATAGAAGGATATTCTGCAGTCTGGGGTGTCTCGGGACATTTTGCGCATTGGCGAGGAATTAGATCTAAGCCAAATGAAACGCGGATCATCAAGTTTTTAGATGTTTATTTTCATTATCCTTTTCATACAGGATCATTAAATGATTGCCTGTTTACCGCGAATATTTTTCTTTCCTTTCAGACCAATCTTCACATGTGGCGGAAACATCACAGGAGAGTCTGGAGTGATCGGCAGCCAAGGATATCCAGGAGTTTACCCTCCAAATACCAAATGTGTCTGGAGAATCACAGTGAGTCCATATTCTGCCGTTTTGCCAGGCATATTCTACTGTGGGACAACACGGCATCAACTATAAAAACACTACATAATACAGTGGCAAGACAGTTTTTTTGGCTAAGCCATAAGTACCAATTTCATTCTAAAAATACTTGCCCTCAGCCACAGCTTAAAGCTGTTTTTGTTGGTTGGTTCTACTACATTGCTGGATTCTGAAGCAGAGAAGCTGATTGTGTAACAGCTGACTTTATAACCAGATCCATGATTACCGCACCGGAAACTTGTATTTTAAATAACATCAAGTATCCGTTGTGTTGTTTGTACATTACTCGGTATCCCCTGTGCGATCTCTCAACCAGGTCCCTGAAGGCAAAGTGGTGGTGTTGTCATTCCGCTTCATTGATCTGGAGAGTGACAACCTGTGTCGCTATGACTACGTGGATGTTTACAGCGGCCATGTAGGTGGGCACAGACTCGGTCGCTTCTGTGGGACATTCAAGCCAGGAGCCCTCGTTTCCACAGGCAACAAGATGCTCCTGCAGATGATATCCGACGCCAACACGGCCGGGAGCGGCTTCCTCGCTGTTTTCTCTGCTGCCCATCCTCATGAAAGAGGTAGGCCATGCCGTTTAACTCTGCCTCACTCATTCATGTGACAGCAGCACAATTTACTTCAGATTGTCCAGACAGGTAGAATACTGTGTCGTTTCTCCGAGATGTTACGAATCACAATGAAAAGTCTTAATATTAATATTTGAAAGAAACAGAAGAACTTTGGAGGTTTCACTGCAAGAGCTGGGCTTGTGCAGAAAAGCATGATATAGAATTCCACTGAATCTCTCTTTTTTTAACATTTAAGTGGAGGCCTCAGGCCAAAGCTATCCCCTTTTCCTGTATGCAGTCCTACGGATGGCCTTTGCAGAATTTTAATGGCTACTTTCAGGACCAGGAACATAACAGCTGATAAGGATGTAGTGAATGATTTTCTTTATAAACGTGATAAGGGCAGGGAGACCGTTGCCATGTTGTCTCTAATGCATATGCCATCCATCTGTAAAGAGTCTGTTTTCATCATCGGGCTAAACTGGGCTACTTCCTCCTCAGTAATGTTGGGGGGGAATCAAAGTTCATGTTCGTTCAAACTGCTTGTGTGGTTAATGATCTGATTTTTCTGTGATGGCTGGCTGGCAATACTGGGAATATTTTGGGGTTTTAAAACACAAATAATGACAACATTTTTTAGCTATAATACAACATGAAAGTAATGATTTCATTTTAATAATCTAACCGATTCTTAAAGATGGCCGATGGTATCTGGATGATTTCCTTCAAGTAACAAGGATGATGTTTTGCCTCCACAGGGGATCAGTACTGTGGAGGCCGACTGGAAAAGCCCTCTGGGACTTTCAAAACACCTAACTGGCCTGAAAAAGATTACCCAGCCGGGGTCACCTGCTCCTGGCATATAGTGGCACCAAAGAACCAGGTCAAATATTTCATTTTCACAGATTTTCTTTTAATAAAAACAAGCATATGAAGGCGAAGAAAAAAATCTTACAAGCCTCTGCGTGACAAGGAATTTTCGGTAATTTGTCTCCTGCTGCAGATTATTGAAGTGAAGTTTGAGAAGTTTGACGTGGAACGGGATAACTACTGCCGCTACGACCATGTCTCCATTTTCAACGGGGCAGAAATAAACGACGCAAAGAGAATCGGCAAATACTGTGGCGACAGCCCCCCAGCGTAGGTCATTTCTGTCATGCAGCAGGTACTTTTTTTAGTAAATCATCCGTGCTGTGATTATAACTCAGTTTATGCTCAGCCAGCCTCCCTGTGCTGCTTTCTAGGCCCGTATTCTCAGAGGGAAATCAGCTCCTCATCCAGTTCCTCTCAGATCTCAGTCTGACTGCAGATGGCTTCATCGGACACTACAAGTTCAGACCAAAGAAATCCCCCCCTACCACCGTCGCACCCACCACCACAACACTGCCAGCCACCACCAGACCTATACGTATGTAGCAATTTGCTTTCTACAAAACAGTTAAAAGAATTGCATCATGCTTGGTGCAGTTTGCCCTGTAGATTATTGTTAACATGTGGGTCTTATCTGTTGCTTTAAACATGAGTGGGATTTGGAATCTGCTTACAGCTGCAAGTCTGGCCGAGGGCATAAATAACAAAAGAAAACTGCTGTAGTTGTAGTGCAGGGTGGCTTCAATTAGATCTAAAAGCCCAGTCCTGCTTTTTTTACTGCAATTGGCTGTGAACTCTGAATCAAAGCTGCTTTATATTTGAAGCAATGGTACAATGATCTGTTTATATTTGAAAAATCAGTTGATATACACAGTTTTACATTCAGTTTCCTCTGTACAGTGACTCCTCAGAACATACCGTACCAGATATGCAGCTCAGGATGCCGCTTACTTTCCAGTAATTTCCATTCTCAAACTCACATTCCCACCCACTGTTGTTGTTTTTTTTTGGTTTAGTCAGGCCAGGCTGCCCCCCTGCTATAATGTACTGTGACTCAGCTTTCTGGGTAGCTTATCTTCTCTGGCTTTTCCCTATTCATCAAGAAAAATATTTAGTTAAGCTGTGGTTCTTTCCTCTATGGACACTATATGATGTCTAACTTGAAAAACAGATGTTCTCTTGTCTCATTATTGTACTTTTATGTCTCTGAAGCTGGCAGCCATTCACTAGAGAGAGTCTTGTGTTGCTGAGAATACCCAGTAGATGAACCACAAGTGAAGCAGACATAACCATAGCTTACATGCTTGCACCGATGGCAGACAAAATTACAGATTGACTTTTCTCCTGCCTGTACGTGTGTCTCCGCAGCCCTGAAGTACTCCGTTGCCCTGTGTCAGCAGAAATGCAAAAGACGAGGAACAATCGAGAATAATTACTGCTCCAGCAATTTTGGTAAGAACATGATTGCTTATTACAATTTGCCGCGTAAAAACCTCATAAACGCCCATTGATAGAATCCAGCTTTTGTTTTGTGGTACATATGGCAAACAGCCCATTGTAGAAACTCCCTGGATACATTGTGCAAAAGTCTTGAGCCGCCCTCATTTCTTTGTGTTTTGCTTCCATTAAGCCTGATTTTTTTTATCTGCTGTTCTCCAGGATTTCTGACGGTCCTTCAGTGTTATTTTCACTCACTTCCAGTCCAATCCTTGACCATCCGTAGCCAGTACCTGACTGTTTTCTGAGGTTTACCTTTTAGCCATTCGGTAATTCATTCATTCATTGGTATTATTCATTGTTAAGCCGCTTACCTCTGATCTGTGATTAATTCTCCACATCACAGACAACTGAGGAAAAAGAGGAAAAAAAAATAAATAGTTTACTCTTTGTTAACAGCAGACTGTCAGAGAATTTAATCCCATTTTTCTTTAGTTGCATCCATGAAAATGACTAGATAGAACAGTTTGGCAGACATAGATAGTATTTGACCAACTAAGGGAAGCTATTAGCTCAGGATGGTTTGCACTGTGTCCTTTAGAAAGCGCAAAAATCCTGAAACAGGCCTTGAGAGATGCAGCTGACCTTCAGTCTACCCAGATACTGCCCACTGAAGCTTCTTTAGAAATAATCTCCATGAAAGTGTTGCTGTCAAAAAGCCATTCTAACGGAAAGGAAAAAAAGGCTTGAGGTTTGCCAGATGAAACTAGAACTGGAAGGAATATCAGAGCCAGCAGGTCTGATGGAGAGATGAATTCTTCGAATCCAAACTGTGTGGGATCATTTTTTACAGAGAACAGAACAAAAAGCAGGCAAGAAAAATAAATGTTCACATTAGATATTGATTTAGATTTGTACAAACTTTGCATGTTTGTATGTTTTAGTAAACTGTTTGTCATTTTCCAGGCAGGATACAGTGATTTAAGCGGCAGCATAATACATTTACACAGACTGCTCGACAGCCAAAGATCTCACACTGCTGATCACGGCTCCATTTTTGCTCCTGTCATTTTTGCTTGTAAATCTGAAAGACCTTTTTGATTGCTAGCCAGAAACTGAGAGCCTTGAATACAGTAGGACACAGTCACCTCCACCGTAAACACACACACACACACACACACACACTGGCGCAGCCACTGACTGTGGTTAAACTATCATTAAATAAATGTGTTGATTTATGCTTGGCCTTCATTTGCCACCCTCCCTCTCTAATGTTTTCCTCCCTGAGATGTTTACTGCATTTCAAAGAGTTGCTTTGGATTTACACCAGTAACACGGGAACGATGTGGTGGCACATGTGGAAAAAGTTCCCTGTGTGATGTGGTGGCGGAAATCAGCACATAATATGTCAAAGGTGGTGGTCCAGTGGACTGGAAACCGCTCGTTTAATCAACACTTTAAAGTTGTAGCAGGTTATATTGCATTGGATGTAGAACGGCCAAAAGATGCTCGCTGCTTTATTGCTGGAAGCGAAACAGGCAGGTTTTATCTCAGGAAATGAAAAGGGGACTATATAAAGTCAAGACATATTGGTACGAGTGTAAAGAATCCTGCTCACGCTGAATGAGCCATGGTTCTGTCTCACCTGCCGCAGCTGAACAGATCGTTGTGTTCTGTACTTTTGGTGACCAGGTCAGACGAAACAGGAAATGACTGAAACTCTGCCTCCATTGTTTGGAACTAACTGGGGGCAAATGGCAACTCTTTGATCTTCACTGAGCTGCGAAATGAGTTCTCAGAGAATGAGATCTCATATTTACCCTGGCCTTGCCCCCGCGTTGCTGAAATTGACAGTCTGACTGTAAATGATACAGCTGATGTTGAATCCTCTGAGTTCATGACAAGAAGCTCCGTATGAGAGGAAACAGTGAAAAAGGTCAGCAGAGAGTGTTGATAGCCTGGAAGGAAATGTCGAGAGACTCGGTGTTAATTCACATCAACATTTTTACAGACAGGCGGCACTTCAAAAACAAGGAAGTAAAATGTGGTGCGCACATTGTTCGCGTTTCTCTCAGCTCATTAATGTTTCTAATAAAACAACAGATTTCCTTCACAGCAGCTGTCTCTGTTAAAATCCACGCTGTCGATTTCAGGCTCCTTTCCTCAGATATTGCAGTATTTGTAGACTACTGCAGCCTCCAGTAAAACGAGCTGTAAAACTGCCCCGAACTGAGACGGCTACCGCCTCTTTTAATAAAACAGGGTTTCCAAACTCTGATGATGCTGCTGTTGTCTCTGGATTTGTAAAATGTGTTTTTCGTTTAAACTACAGCACAGAAAAACACTTGCAGACAAACACCCCTCTGGAGCTTGTTATGAATTCAATGAGATTTCTTGGACAAAAAGAGTACATTTTTGTACACAGATCCCAAAACAGTTATATACTTATGTAACAGTGTGTAGGCTTAAAATGAAATACATCTTGATCATGTTAGAAGTGATTAACCCAGCAAGTTCACGATATTTCACATTAACATCCCATAAAACTCTTTGGGAGTATTTTGTGGAAGACCATTGGCCACTGTTTATCTGTAGATTGAAAAACCTTCTAGTCATCCCTGCAGGATTTGTCTGATTCTAACATAGTATTATCTCCTTGTAAACCTCAGTGTGTGTGATTTTTCTTACAACATCCATAAATCGAGTGATGTGTGGTATTTGGAGTCTGCAAAGATGTTATAAGGTTTGGAAGATGAGTCGTGAGCCATCTTCAAGTTTTTTCTTTCTCTTTTGTCATTCCAAAGTTTGATCGTACTTTAATCTTTCAAAGCTGAAGATGATTATTGGGAAGAGCGTTGGGATAAACTGCACCATCTACATTTGCTCTCTTTAAGTCTTTTTCCCATGATAGTATAAGCGAGGATATGCTGACATGATGAGGAAGACTATTTACTTAAGTTTGTTGTGAAAGAGTTTCAAAAGTTTGCACTTTCAGCTCATGTTGATTCAGTTACTTGAAGATGTTCTAGTAAACAGCTTAAAGAAAAAAGTCGGGTCAGTTTCCAGTTGCATCTGAACATAGCTGCAAATTTCAGCACTTAACTGTGTTTTTATTACCATTTTTCATAACCTTTTTTGTTTATCTGCGACAGTGATAAGCGGGACGGTCATTACTGCAGTGATGAAGGGAGGAAGCATGTACGCCACTGTCTCCATCATCAATGTGTTTAAAGAAGGCAATCTGGTTATCCAGCAGGCGGGGAAAACTATGAGCACCAAGATCATTATCCTGTGCAAAAAGTGCCCGTTTATCAAAAGAGGTGAGTATGCTGCTGGTATTAAATGTTTTTCTTTTCATGTATAAATGAAGGATTTGTCATTGTTTATATGATTACTGTGAGAAGATTCCTTTGAATAACCAACGGCTCTGAGTTTGTCTCCTCTGCTGTGCCATCGTGCTCAGCTGAACTAGCAACCTAACTGTTAGGTGAGCGGCAGAACTCACTGCCCAAACTAAATATGTTTATATGTATACATATAAACATAAGATACAGACCTGCCATGTGCAGATTCTCATATTCGTCCTCCCTGAATGTCTCTGCCGGTCCGCCACTGCATTCAGGTCTCTTTTGTGTGACCTATCCAGGCTTGAACTACATCTTCATGGGGCAGGTGGACGACGAGGGTCGGGGGAAAATCGGCCCTCACCACTTTGTCATGGCCTTCAAGGCGAAGAACCAGAAAGGACTCAATGTTCTGAAAAACAAGCAGTGCTGAGTTCCAGTAGCTCCGAGGACCTCCTCTGAACTGGCCTCCCCGCGGCTCAGCTATGGATGGAAACAATTAAGCAGAAAACAAATCTCCTTCTCAACGACACCAACACTGGCCACAAAATAACAACAAATCAGGATAAGGAGCAGCCGGCAGAACATATGCATGATTTATTCTCTTCAAGGAAAAAAAAACATTTGTGTTGGTGTGTTTTGTTGCAGTTTGTTTGTTTTTGGGAGCACAGAAAGCACTGAGTTATCCCAGCCTGTCTTCTATTTACAACAGTCTGTCACTGTGTTTCACCGGGTTTTACCGTTTAAGTTAATGAGCAGTAAAATTAGTCCAAATTTCCACGTCTCTTCACAGATCGTTCCCAGTCTAGCCGCATTCCTGTCACGCTTAGAGGAGGCTTTAAAATGTAGCTAGTATAGAAACATTTTCTCTGTGCACATCTGTTCTGATGTCCCGTAGCGGCATTTATAGCCTCAAATCATTCCAGCCTGACCCCCACCCCCCCCACCCCCCACCGCATTTCAGTCTGCAGAATACAATGTGAATGAAGACCAGGATCGATGCTCAGATTTATAAGTATGACAAGTTTTTATGGTGTAACAAACTGATGTCAACGTCTCGTCTTTGGTTTTCATGGGAGCGGGTTGGGTGTGTTAGATGTGGTGATTAAAGTGCAATATTTAACATGTTTAAAATTCCTTTAAAGAGGTTTTATGTGAAACCTTCCGAGCCAAAGCTCTTTTCTTTAGTTTATGGATGCAAAGTGCCGCCATCAGTGCATGCCGTTAACTTAATGTTGTTGTGTTGAAAGGCAAAAGATATTTTCATAAGGAAAAGGTTTATGACTATTATTTATATTTTATTGTTTTCATCTGCCCAAATAAACTAATTGAACATTTTCCATTTGCACGGCTTTCTCTTTACAAGAACTTTCACCTAGAAACTAAAAAAAAATGCCTAATGGTATTTGAAGTGTTGTGGTTAGGGAAGTCAAGGCAACTATGCTCTGCTAAGCATGAGAATGGATCAGGTGTGTGTAATGTGACTCTCACATGGGCTGGAACACCAGGGAGCTGGCTCCACAGCTCACTTTGTTTTTTTGGACTGTCTGACCTGCTGTAGCCCAAAAAGTCTCGAGAAGAGAAATTAAAGTCAAATTAATTTACATTAAGTAAAATGTCCAAGAAAGTCAAAACTTTCCATAAATCTTTATTTATATTCCTGTTGAAAACGATGGCTTAATTTATTTACAAAAAGGTTAAATAGCATAATAAGAGATAGGTGGGCTGAGTCTGTGGTGCTGAATATGTAATACTTGAGTAAAGTTCCAGGTTTTAAAGGTGCCTCTGTGACTTGGAAGAGTAGAAGTTTTGCACATGCTCAGGGCAGATAGCGTCCCAAATAAACATGAAGCATAGATCTTATAAAGTGGAACGTGGAAAGGGAAAGAGGTTATTTATTTATTTTTTTTAGCTTCTTGGGTAGAACATTGCGTATTTGGACGTCCGGAAGCCCAGTAGGTCCCTCATCTCATTGCGAAACTTGGACAGGTCTTGGCGCAGGTCGTTGAGATTTTCCACCGTGGCCTGATCTGTGCTCTGCATCTTCTGCCGCGTGGAGGTCAAGTAGCGGTGAACCAGGCAGCACATGATCTTCTGGTAGTTCTCATCACGCTTCTGCTTTAGGTTCTTCCACTCCTGCATGGAAACAGTGGTGAAGGAATCATATGTTAATAAATACACTTTAAATCATAAATAATTTAAATAAAAACGTTTTCTAAAATGCAAAAAAGCAAAATAATCTACCAAATTTGTAATTTATAAGATTATTTCAATCTTTATTTAACACAATAAAAAAAACAAACGTTCACCAACAAACGTTACTGTATTTGGTGCCAGACAAACTCCAAAAAGTTGTAAGAGAAGTTTATAGGATATAAACACTTTTTTTTAGCCATTATTGTACAAGTGGCTGATTAATTAATGACAGGTGAGGGTGACAGGATTTGGTATAAAAGTAGCATTTGTCAAAGAATTAGTATTTCCAAGCAAGTCACTGTTTTATGTGAAAGTCCATCAATGAATCGTAATGCAAGATTGATATAAATCTCTCAGATTCAGATCTTTTCCTGGCTGAAAATGTATGGAGCATCACGAGGAGAGCCAGACAACAACCACAGACTGCTAAGATGCTGAAACCTTGCATTCAAGCAATAATGGACCCAGAATTCTCTAGAAAACGTAGCTCTATATTTTTGCTGCTTTTAAAAAAACTTTTTGGAACTGGGATTTAATGCATAATAATCAAGGCTATGACCATTTTCTCTCACCTTAAGACTATTCTGCCTCTTCATCTTGCCCTTTGTAGTATGCGAACAGATCCACTTGCTCAAGCTGGTCACCAAGTAGCAAACAGTCTTTGGTGATGGAAGGATATTGAAAGGTGGAGGCAGAGTGCACTTGTCATCAAAATAACTGAGCCAGAGTTTGGCCCTTGCAAACTTCCACTCCTTATCCTCGTGATTCTACATTAAACCAAAAGAGAACATGAACTTTAACAACAAAACGCTCAAATTTACCCCATGTGTGCTACATCTTGAACATGCAGAGCTGTAATTTCTTTCTAATCAAAATCAAAGCAAAATGAACAAGATGGTTCATAAGAACCTTTTTAACATCTGTGGAGTAATTCAAGCAGATGTGGTACAAAACTAAATGTTAACATTAAATAAAAACAGTTGCTATGTCAGGTCTATAATTTCTGAAATGTTTGGACTTACTGCAATTTGCCTGAAACCTTTATGGAGCATGGCCACCAGCAGCTTGGTTAGCACAATAACCACCACAATGTTGTAGGTGCCTATGATCATGGCACCAACAAAAGAGCGCAGCTCCTCTGTGTAGTTGATGCGGGTGACAAAGAGTGCAACATGTGCCAGGGAGAAAATGTACCAGAACAAGGCATAGCAGGTCCCCATAAACCTGCAGGACAGAAAAAACTGGTAAATGAACACTTTCCACATCCGTCAAAACACTGTTGGAGAGAAAATACACAAAAACAGCCAGGATTTTTTGCCAGTGGGCTGACCTATTTCAGGGATAATGACCACAAGGAAAGATTAACTGTAATTTACACAGTGCAAGACTCCACTCATCTTGCACTCTGACATGTTCCTTGGATCACTTCTGTCCTTCTGACCTAGGTAATAGTGTTTGTCTTTCTTTTTATGAGTTGTCCGTTTTTGCTCAGCTATATGTGTACATTTGTATGATATAAACATGTGGTTGA
>JBBDHI010000019.1:9855479-9872740 GCA_037177115.1 Craterocephalus stercusmuscarum
TGGTGTCTTTACAAGAAAGTTGAAATAAATCAACATTTGATTTATTTTCTGACCTTTAAGGTTTTTTGATTAATTGATTATGTTTATTTAAGTGTCACCAGCCCTGGTAGGCTGATAAGATAGGAAACAATATATATTTCAATTGTCTAAAGATGACAAAGGAAGGAAAAATCCTATATAACCATCAACTCGAACAACAAAGAAAGTCAAAGCATACAGAAAAATCTTCCACAATGTACTAAACAATAATAGTAAAAGCACACTTATGTCCATGCTTTTTTCAATAAACCTGGTTAAAACATAAATCTCCTTGAAGAAACAACTTCCTCTGAACTTTTCTCGGAAAAAAAGTAGTTATCTCTGTAATATCTCTCTTTAAGAAGTGTATTTGTGTGTGTGTGTCTGTGTACCTTGCTATGAGCAACAATCTTGAGGGCAAAGGTGGCTAAGTATAGGGAATTCATCACAAAGCTCAGCTGGTTCCTAGACTCTTCCAGAAAGTCTTCCAGCCCTTCGTACCACAGACGCTTGACGTCCGACCACACCATTCCTATAGAGAGCAGAAATTCACCATCACACACACATACACACAGATATACACACATGTACAGTATGGCTGGAAAAAAGCATTTTGCTGTCATCTGGAGTATTTTACAGTCTTTTCCAGATTCAGCCATAAGTCATCTCACAGAGGGAGCCCTGGGGAAACAGGAATGTATGAGACTAAAAAAAAAAAGAGATTAAAGTTGTGAAAATGTGTCATGCATGGGATTTAGCGATATGTGTGGAATTTAATAAAGAAAAGTGCGTGTCTCTTTTCTTTTTTTTTGTACAAGTACTGAGAATATAAAAAGAATCAAGGTGTGGAGGCTGAAAGGAAAAGAAGCCAAGCAGAGACAGGCTCTGACAGAAAGCTCATTTCTCCATCCTTTCACCTGAATCTGAGATTTATTGCAGAAATCAAAGCATTGAAAAACTCATCAAGACGCACGCATGCAGCCAAATGCAAATGTACACAATCCCACAGCATCTGAATTCCCCATCAGTGTGAGGCATCTGACCCAGGGGGAGTAGCAGAATGGGTGGACAGGGAGAAAGATGAGAGAAAAGGAACAGCATGACAGAAAGACAGAACAGTGCAAAGCAAAAAATGAACAAAGACTAGCAATTTGACTTGTGATAGGTAGCTGTGAACATCCAATTCATGTACTGTAGGGAATGTAAGAGCAGCTGCTCACATTCTAATAACATGAGGATGTTAGCGGAGGATAATCATTAGCAATCTTATTCTTCCATTACGCCCATCACGCTTGATGCAGTGATGCTGCAGGGCCCCTGGAGAGCAAATCTTGCAGTGTTTTGAAATGAGGCTACTTAAAAAAAAAAAGAAAAAAAAAAGAAGAAACGCTGAAGAAGTTCAAAATTGCCTTTGATGTTGTACTTTAGCAATTGTTAAGGAACTGCTTTAACTCGAATGTGCTGAGAAAAGCCATTATACTTTTCACGAATGACTCCACTACTGATGTCACTCCCACAGCATACAGGACAAATCTGGAATCACCCCGCAACCCTTTTTATAAAGGCAACGAAAGCTGACGGCTTTTACATCCTTCCACATCATGCCAGGTTTAGTTGCTGGGGTGATTTATCAACCTGGTAATGAAAGCGATGAAACATATGGGACAGAGGTGAAGGGAAGCAGGATGCTGGAATCAGATGCACAGCGAGGCCATTAATGAGACTGAATGTGCATGATAATGGTTTCTTGGGCGGACCAAGAAGGTAGGGAGGACTCTCTCCAGAGAGACAGAGTTCATTTCGAACTGTCACTATCTAGCCACAACTGATGAGCTAGCCTGTGCACGTTTCTGCAAGTATGTTTGCATATGTATTGAGCTCAGTGATGCTAGTGCTCAGATGGGCCACAGGGGAGAAAGCAGAAGCTACTTCTTTCTTTCAATTAGAGAGAGGGCTGACAGATTTAATCTAGTCAAGTCAGGCTGTCTGACATTTAGTAGAGAAACTACTATTTGTCATGTACAGCCTGATAAGATTATAAATACATGATACTAGACTTTAGGCAGACTATGACATTAATCCTGTATTATTATTACATTAAATTTAGGGTTTTAGGATTTGATCCTTATTCCTTTTTCTATGCATAGCTGCAATTTGTGCATTAAGACAAATAATTATTTAGTTATAGAAATCTGACCTTCAGGCATTGAAAAAAAGAAGCAAAATAACTACACTGAGTGCACCATTTACTGGACAACAGACTGACCTATGATCCAGATGATGAGGAGGTAATCTATCATGGCAAGTGCAGGGCCCATTTCGTCTTTGTTGTCCCTGTTGTAGACCAGGGAGTAGAGGTTGAGTAGTAGCAGGAAGGTGAAATAGGAGGCGCTGTGGATGATGAACTTGACAAATGGCGTGTGGATTATCTGGCCGACTCGGGAGCGCGGCACCACCAGGTAACAGATGGAAAGCAGCGGCCAAAGCATGGCCACAGACAGGACCGTGGCAATCTTTAGACAGGTGTGCTTGCGCCTGTAGCTGGCCGTCTCCCCGAACCAGACGGTGTTGAGGAACTGCTGGCAGTTGGATTGAGCCACAAACTGTAAAATGGGAGAAGATGACAGAAAGAAAAGCAACGTTAATATGAGCAAGTCCGTTTTTAAGTGAATGTTACACCTTTATTTATTCCTTGGAGTTGAGCTAATTAGGTAAGGGCATTCTGTCTTAGCTTCATGAATAAGTATGTACTCCTCTTACATGCACCGTTTGGAGAGATCTTATCAATGTTATTCTCCAGCAGAAAACGGTATGCTATTAACCGTACAATGATATACGAGTCAAAGTTTTCACAACGTAATCCTGGTAATAAATCTTCCCACAGCTCCAAACATAAACCTTCAGTTCATCTTTGAATCCCGTTGCCTGGAGGAAGCACTTTAAGCTGACAAACTTGTTTCCCAAAGACAAGCGCGTGATGTTCCGCAGGAGCTGTTCGATTTGACAGCTGCTGCAGTGGAAAGATCATAAACGGCACATGTTAGCGTTTTCTCTGCAAGTGTCTGGGTATTGTTGACGGAAATCAGAGGTCATTTCATCGGCTAACATACTGTACGCTGCAGATGCTACACTCTCACTAACACACCTCTTTTTGGTTGTACTTGATGGCAAGTTTCAGTCGGCTGAGGTTCATGCGCTCCTCCAGCAAGCCTCTCTTGTTGATGTGATCCTCGCTGGAAGTGTGATTGAGAATCACCTCCAGCTCTCGTGAGTTTCGAGCTTGAGCCAGTAGATCTTTAGCAAACATCTTGCACTGCTTTGCCAGCTCCTCATAATCATTCCTGAAAAAAAAAAGTTAGATGTAATCAGAGCCGACTAATATCTAATCCTAATTATAAAGTGGTATATATTTTTTGGTATATATTTATATATAGAGCCTGTGACATTTTCTCTGGCGGCCAGACATGGGTGAAGCATGTACCTGAACTCCACCTCCACAAGACTAAGCTCTTTCAGGTCGGCACTCAGCTCAAACGCTCGGAGTATGGGGTCCTCCTCAGTCAGCATGATGAGAGAGGGGCTGGCCAGGCAGCGGTAGATGTCGAGACGGAACCTGAAGATCAGCATTTTGTGTTAAAGAGGAGGAGATGAAATAAACATTATCAGTCCAGAATAACAGCATTTTTTCAAAGTCGCCAAGTAGTGTGCCTTTGACTGTACAAACATTTAAAAAAAAATTATGAAAACTAACAAGATGACTCGCAGCATGTGAAATTTTGGCAAAATAAAAGAAATATTCCATTCTAATAATACTTCTGAAATAAGCTAAGAAAAGGGATAAAAAGAGAAAACTAAAACCTTGTCAAGTAAAATACATCATATGAACCCAATAGAACACTTTAAGACACGAAAACATGTCTGAAGAACGGCGAGCATACCTGTATATGCAGCGTCATGATCTGTGGCTTGCTGCCTAAGTTGCTTATTTCCTGTTTTATTTTGTGCAGTTTGCCCTTGTGCATTCTGTTCACTTCCTGTTCATCAGCACGTCTCATTTAGTTTGCTAATCTGATTAATCTGCTCCTTGTTAGTTCACCTCTGTTTATACACAGTACCTCCCATTTAGCTGCTCTTTATTGTTGCTTCCCCAGTTTGGTCCTTGTAAGTTTCTTTTAGTTCTCCAGCCCTGCAGCTTTCAGTTGTTATTAAACCTTTGCTCATGGACCTGTCCGTCTCCCGCCTCTATTCCCTGCATCTGGTCCGCACCCTCCACTCACCGGTGACATGCAGAGGTTTGGGCCGGTCATGTAAAGTGAATTTTTACTCTGTCAGGCCTGTTTTCGGCATTTCACAACCCAGAGGTAAAGGGACAGATGTAGCGTGATGCAGTTCCGCATCATTTCACATTTGAGTGACATTGCAAAGGGCTGCATTCACAGAACTGTTGTTCACTGCAGAAGTGTGCAGATGAGAGCAGTGAAAATGGAGAAGCATTCAGTGTTCTGGCTGCTTCATGTGTATTTACCCTGACCCTTCTGCTGCTTGGCAGAGAAAATGCAGACTGATTCATTTAGTGTGAGTGTGGGTGGCTACACTGCCCTGCTGGTAGAATAAAACTGCCCAGTGGAGGAGATTGACCAGATTTAATCTGCAAGTCGAGATGGTATCGGAAACTAAACTTGCTGCTTTCCTGAGGAAATGCTCCTTTTACTTGAATAACAGTTTGGATTCACACCATATTTCGCCTTTGAACTATAGATGTGAAAAGACTGTATAATTTAGTGACAGAGAGCTGGTTTACTCTCATAATGCTGTAAAAATTCTTCCTTTCAGGACACTGAGAAGATATTTACAAGGAGCCAGAATAGATCGCACAACAGCTGCTTTTATGGACCTATGTTTTTAGGGAAACTAAAACCAAAGAATCATCTGAAAGACAAAGGTGATGTTGACAGTAACACTCATCCCTCTGAAAAAGGTGTAAAGGTCTAAATGACAGAACTGGCCCGTACCTGGAGTGCCGCAAGCTGTCCTTCTTGTTTTTAGCGTTGCACAGCGTGCACTCACACCCGACAGCATGAGGTCGGGGAAGAGAGATATCCTGTTTGAGTAGCATGGTCAGGATCTCGTAGTTGTTCCTGTGTGCTGCCAGGATGACCGGAGCCACGTCCATGGTGGTGGAGTACTCTGGGTTCTGGATCCGCTGCATCAGTTTCTGAGAAAGAATAAACAAATCTCTAACATAATGTGCTGAAACTAGACAAAAAAAGGAAAGAGATGCTCTGTTATCTGACTTTACTAGGATTTTCATGAAAGAGGGCAAAAACATAAGGGAGGACTTGCAGCAATCGAAGGCTTGGAAGATCGCCTTGGCCTGTGGTTGAGAAGGATGTCCACAGCTCCAACCACCTCTGAGTCTATGGCCACCAACAAGGCATCCGTCGCCTTCACAGACACAACAACACGATTTTGTATAAATAAAACCTTCTTGGTCCGAGTGACTTGTGACATGCGTTTGCGATGGTTACCTGGCAGCCATGCTCGAGTAAAAGCTGCAGGATGTCAAGATTCTCATTCTCGATGGCGATGGTCACAGCGTCTCGTCCCAGCACGTCCACGGAGTTGATGTTTAGCTCACCATGCTGGTTCTCCTCCAGCAGTTTCTTCACCATGTAGTAGTCACCTGGCAAGCACATAATACAAAAATACTCAGACAAATCCACTTTAGTGAATTCTTACAAAGTCCGATCTATAAGACAAATACGCACCGTGGTGGCTGGAAGGCGAGCGCTCCGACAGAACAGGCTCCGCTCCAGGAGACCCCTTAATCTCGTGTAACAATAACATCTCCCTCAAAAGGCAGTTTCTGTTGCTGTGCCATGTTTATGGAGACTTTATATGGTCACAGCTGCGGTTCCTTACTCGCTCACCCATACAGTAACAACCTTAACCTGTGCAGTGTGCAAACTTATCAATGAAACATTCTTGTCCACAGGGGTTGAGATTAACCATGCCTCTTTGCTATTTTACGCACACACTGTCTGTCTTGCCTTGTGTTTCTTAAGTTTGTTTGCATTACCTCTCCATGCTGGAGGCCGACAGGAGTCAGCAGATCACAGAGGGAGACTTTCAGGGAAGCAGCATTCAGCTTAAAATACATTTGAACCCCTGAGGGTAGATTTCCACAGTTAAAATGTAGGGAGTTGTTGGAATTATTTTCCAGGGGGGAAAAAACGGGGGGGATTGCTATGAATGTACAGTTTGTAGACTGTTTGTGTAGGCCTATGCCAGTAGAAGCTTTCCCATCATAAACTACACATACACCATTTTAGGGGAAAATATAATATTAATTTAAAATAAATAATGACCAACCTTTCTCGCATGCCAGCAGGAAGAGCTTCTCATCCAGCGTAGTCTCCTCCTTCACTTCTCTCACGTCTTTCAAGGCCAGAAATTTGTCCGGAGAGGAAGCGTCCGTGCCCTGGTACAGAGCTGCCATTACGACGGAGAGCGAGTACGGACAAACACTGATGTGCATCCCACTAAAAACCGGCGGCCATCACACAAAAAATCCCGTTATATGTGGTGACATTAGAGGAACCTGTTTTTTTTTCTTGGTTTGCTTTTCTAAAGTCCGTCGCGGAGGTTTAGTGCGTCGTCATCCCCGGAACAAATCGACGCTCCTACAGTCGCGTGGCAGCAGCGTTCGTTTCTTCTTCGTTCGCAAAATTCGTGGTGAAATATCACCTCTTCTCGCCTGGACTGGACTTTAGGTCACATATTAGTCGAGGCAAATGGTTGCTGGGGTCCGTTAAAGCGACGCGGCCGTCTTCTTCACCGTGTTTACATGCACCATCTTCTCGCTCGCAACACAGGCTCGCTTGGTATCTTTTTGGTCCTGATGCTGCTGATGGGGATCCTACTGCGCATGCTTGCCCCTCCACCTGCGCGCGTGGCCGCTTCGCAGGCGCAAGGCTCCGATGATTCATGATTACGTAACAGTACTTCTTTGTCCTGTTTGCTGACCGTGGCCTGTACACTACAAAACATCGGATATGCCTAATTTGAACGTTGTGTTTTTCTGCAAGTTAGACTATCTGTTAAATTGATCATAATTATCAGTAAACACATGAGATGATGCAGCACTGAAATGTATTTTACGGCAGTGTAGATAAAAATTGTCATGTTAATGTGGCAGAAAAGAGGAATATTTTTCTGGTTTCTAGTCTGCGAAGAATTAATTATGTAATTATGGTTTGTTATGGCGACATGGTGAGGGGATGGGGGTTAAATATGTAAATATATGATTATTTTTGTTGAAAGCAGTAAGGAACAGTGAATACAAGAATTGTATTCTTCCTTCTGTTCCATTTGTTCATGGAGAATCTGCTTTATGTGATATGAAATGAAAAGACATGAAAGGCATGAAAAATAAAATGATGATGATCAGAAATACTCAAATACATTTGAATTATGTGCCTACATCAGCACGCAGACATCAATTAAGTAGAACATACTTAGTTACTGCGTAACTGATGTGTTTGGACATGCATGGATGAGGCTTACTGCTTATAGGAAAGAGTATGATGGGGGGATCCTGGATCTCTTAATAACTCATAGCAACCTACGAAGAAGCAACGATGGTAGCACTCAGCATGGATCCCATGCTTTTCACATCTCCAACAAACAGCTTTAGAAATAATATCAAAGAAACTGAGATGCTAAACTCAGAAATTTGTAATGACAGTAAGGAATTACTTGACAATAGATAAAAAAGAACAGGAAAGCCAATCAAATTGTTAAATTATTTAGTAAGTAGTAATTATCCTTGAATGTAGCTATCATTTCCTACACACAGGCCAGCACCATTGCTTTTATGTGCTGAAAGGGGAAAGGAATAAATCATTATCTTCTGTACTGCGAGATGGGAATTCATTGCTTTCTGTTACAAAGAATCTAGGCAGTGTGTGTTACCTTGAATCTTGCAGCATGTTGAAAAACAGATGCAACATTTAAACAAAAAAAAACCCAGCATATAGATATTTTCAAAAGTACAGTCTAGTCTATTTTTTTTATAAAGTGTCTGTTTTTCTTGATTTGATCGCCTTAACCAATTGCAATAATTGTCAAAATACATATATAGTCTCCTTACTGCAGAAGTCAGCTATCAGACCTTTAACAAGAACTAGGAAAAATGGCACATTAGTGCTCATTTAAACCTTCTACATTGTGTTAGAATTGATTTTAAGATGTCATTAGCTTTTAAAGCACTTTGTGGCCGTTCAGCTTTTTGTTTATCTGGCATTTTAGAACATTGAGCCCATATGGAGGGCTTCACGTGCGATAGTGCGTTTTGTCTGAGGAAACTGGGATTTGAAGCGCTTTCTCCAGCAGAGGGCAGTCTGCACAAAGCTTTAATATTAGAAACATCCGCATTGAATGAGCATCTGTTGGACACACAGATAAGCAGCATACACTACACAGAGCTACTAGTGAAAGTATGCAGATCAATAATCCCGAACTTCTCTCCCAATTATGTTAAATAAGCTGTATTGGTGTGATAAGTATAGATAATTGTGCTACTAATGCAGAATGCACAGAAAGAAGTACAATAAAACGAAGATAAAATTCTCAAAACCTCTATATATTCATGATAGATGAGCAATTTTTTTTAAAATTTGGGGTCAATTGACCTTTTTACTCTAATCTTTTTATTTTCTTTTACTGGTGTCAGGCTATAATCCCAAACAGGCAATCCTCTTAGGCAAGATGGTTTTCAATCTGCAGAGCATGTGGTTTCCTCTGTCTAAAGACACGAACTTGCAGCTTCCCAGGACATTTACCAGCTCCAGGGTAACAGCTGTCAAACGTCACATTTCAGCTTACTCTCCCGGAGAGGAGTGTCCATTATTTTCTGTTTTTATACATCCAATGAGAAATCACTGTTCCTCACCCCTACTTTAGATAAGACTTTAAGTAGCTTCTATAAAAAAATAGGAAAATAACCCACATATATTCGTGGATTGTATTTATGATGTTTGTTATCTTTTTTTTTTTGTTATAGATCCGGGACATCCTTTTGAATTAGTCCCTGCAGTAATGAATTGGTTGCAGATGCATATAATAGGGAAGCAAAGAGATGTCTTCGAAGATAAAACTTAAAACTGATGGGTTTGGACGGGCATCGGTGATGCCGAAGAGAACAATGAGATGCCTTTAAAATCTGAATCTAACACGGAATCGTGCGGACTAGAATATTTCAGTCGGACTAGAATGCCTGAAATAGAGGGGTGGTGGACGGTTACACGACTGCACACACAGTGAGGTGGACTCAGAGAAACATAACAACAGCATCCACCGTCTACCATTTCTCTGTTCTGTGGAAGCCGCCGCTGAACGAGACGGACAGGCTGAAGCGCCAATGACGCAGCCTGCGTAAGCGCGACGGCAGCCCACGCGCCAATAAGCTCCCTCGGAAGGCGGACCTTTCTTCTTGCATTCTTGATAAAATTCAGTTTGTGAGTTGGAGAGCCGAGGAGCTGTACAGAGGCGCGTCTTCAAGCTGATACTGTGGACACAGAGAGAATTTACCATTCCGTTATTTATAGATCTATCCTAGAATCCCGGAATTGTGCTGCGTGAATCTCAGCAGTCTACGCGTTTTTTTTTTTTAAACACAAGGATGACACTGATTGTGACTGCGCAGGGATGCCTCCGCTGAACATGGACAAACAGGGCGTCTGTTACAATGAAGAAGGCTCATTCCTTTTTGTTTTGAACGCCGGCCACCCACCGAATCACTGCAACGCATCGCTATGGACAGCCTAAAGGTTCTTATCATCCACCGCTCCTATGAAGAACATTGCGCACTGCAGTGAAAACTGTATATCCTGCTGTTGCTTTGGTAGGGAATATATTACCTAATCAGCTGGTGCTGAACTGGGTATAAATTCCCAGCACAGCCCGCACACATACACACGCATAGCACAGCGTCTTGGTGCATTGTAGATGTAAAAGGCTTTGTCCAGTGGTGAGAGCCACTCTCCGAGGACACAGATGAGAGGCAAACAATATCATCAACCACTGAAGTTGACAGCGCCTTGGGAAAAGGATGCTGGCTTCGGGAGAAAGCTTAAAACCTACAGGAATCATACCAAGATAATAGCACAGCCTGGGATCGTGATGAAAGTACTCCGCAGGAAGAGAATTGTGTTATTTATGGCCTATTTCTTGCTGCTGGTCCTCACCATGCTTAATTTGGCTAATTATAAATGGACTAAAGAGCCACAGCAGTGTAACCATCAGATGAGGAGCAACTCTTATCAGAGCAGATCAGACATTCGCTTCCTTTACAGGCCCTCTCTGGCTAAAAAGAGACAGCTTATCTATGTTCTGACCACCTGGAGGTCAGGCTCTTCTTTTTTCGGGGAGCTTTTTAACCAAAATCCTGAAGTGTTCTTCTTATATGAGCCCATGTGGCACATCTGGCAGAAACTGTACCCTGGTGATGCTGTGTCTTTACAAGGGGCAGCCAGAGACATGCTGAGCTCCTTGTACCGCTGTGATCTGTCTGTTTTCCAACTTTACAACAGCCCTGGGGGCAAGAATTTTACCTCTTTAGGACTATTTGGGGCCACCCTGAACAAAGTGGTGTGCTCCTATCCCCTCTGCTCAGCCTACAGGAAAGAGATAGTGGGGATGGTGGATGATAAGATATGTAAAAAGTGTCCCCCTCAAAGCCTTAGACTGTTGGAGGAAGAGTGCCTAAAATACAGCACCATAGTCATTAAAGGAGTCCGCATATTGGACGTGAACGTCCTGGCCCCTCTCATGGAGGACCCGTCCTTGGATTTAAAAGTGATACATCTGGTCAGAGACCCGCGTGCAGTTGCCAACTCCAGGATCAAATCCAGACACGGCCTGATACGGGAGAATTTACAGGTGGTTCGCAGCAGGGACCCTAAACTCCGTCGGATACCGTTTGTGGATCCCGGTCACAAAGCCAACAAGAAGGATGGCTCTGATTATCACTCCATCGGAGCCATGGAAGTGATTTGCGACCGCACCTCCAGGACTTTGAGGACTGCCTTAACCCCCCCCAGCTGGCTAAAGGGGAAGTACATGGTGGTGCGCTACGAGGATCTAGTTGAAAACCCAGTGAAGACCCTGAGAAACATCTACCGCTTTGCCAACCTCACCACCAACCAGGATATCGAGTCATTTGCACTGAACATGACCAGTGGCCCCAGCTCCTCCTCTAAGCCATTTATAGTCTCCTCCAGGAATGCCACACAAGCTGCTAGTGCATGGAGAACAGTGCTGAGCATTCAACAGATCAAACAAGTGGAGGACTACTGCCACCACGCCATGTCCGTTCTTGGGTACGAAAGAGTGAGAACAGCTGGGGAGGCCAAGGACTTGAGCAAATCATTACTCACACGCTCCAAATTGTGAAAGCATCCTCACCACCAAAGACCTTTTAATTTAACATTCATTTTGCATCCAGTGCCGTTCCTTCTGATCGTGGAATTAAAGCTTTACTTCCAGTGTTCAAGGATCTCTAATGGCCACATTTGGAATGTATCCCAATTCCTTCTGTCGAGCTGCAGTAGTATTTGAAGGGGACACTTCTTTTATAACAAAACACTGGATGTTTGACGATGCAAGGCCTGTGAACTATGACTTGAATGGTGAAGCTGCAACTATGAAAAAAGAAACAACAACTGTATAATTCATGTATCTTATGATGACATTTAAAGTGGATGTTTTGGGATTATTTTTGAATGTTGAAAAAAAAGAATATGTTCCTTTTTTTAAATCTCCATGCTGTCTGTAAAGGTGAAAACAGTGTGTAAAAGATAAAAAACAAGAAAAAAAAACTCATCACAAATCTTTATTTTTAGGATCTGGTTGAAGTCAGAGACAATCAATGAATTGGTTTGTTAGTGTGCCATAGGTAGAGGTGTCATGAGAACAGCAGTAGTGTGATTTCTAGATTTAAGGAAAAAAAGGAGATGTTTATTTTCCTTTCTTTTTTTTAATTTTCGTCACTAAGTCCTAGTGGGATGATATCATGCACTGTGGACGTTGTCAGATTGGAAAGTCTCTCTCAGTGTCAGTGTGAGCAGTCTGTTCTACCATTCAAAATGTTTACAATTGCTTGCTCTTATGAAAAAAACACATGATCTGAGAATAATGCATCAAGTAAAGTTCACAGTGAACAAAGACAGTTTCTGCATCGTTGTTGAGCCACACAAGTTTACTACTGAATCTCAATCAGGGCAGTGGTTCTCAAAATGCATGAGGTGGGATTCCCACGGCTGCTCAAAAAAACAGATTATATTTTTCCATCAAGGCTTTGTAAACAAAACAAAAAGGCCTTCATTCTTATTTTTTGAGCTGTTTCAGATACTTTTCCTACATTTGCAGCTCTGTGCTCTGCCTTACAATGTGAAAACCACTGCCCTTTCAGACATTTGTCTCCATTTGCTACACAACTTAAACTCTCTTTAGAGTTTGATTTGAGAGGATGTAACCTAAGGTTGAAAAAAAGAGCCATTTGCTTAGTTTTGAAAAAATATTCAAATATTGCATTTGTTTTTTCTTGTAGAATACAGGCTGCCGCATAGCCAACTTCTGAGGAAACGCTTTGTTTCAGGTCCCAGTCTCTCTAAAATGCAAAGTGCGCACTGCTCGGTCAGCTGGTAATCAAAAATGGCTACAAGAAGGGCAACTGCTCACCCGCCACCATGCAGGTCTTATGCAAATATGATGACACTGATGTAAAAAATGGAAAAACTGCAACTTTTGGTAGTTCAGGAGCAGTGTTTTCTGTAGGAAAGCATAACTTTATTGTGAAAGTTGCCCACACGTTATGCTTACTAGCAGAAATGAAAACATCAACATTATTTCTCATTAAAAACTCTACAGGGTACAGCTTTGTGACAACACAACTTCAAACAAACCCAGAGAAACTTCAAATGGGAAATAACGAGCTATAAATGCAGACGTCCGACACACTGCAAAAAGAAACAGTTGAGGTTGTTTGAGTTGTGATTTTCTAGGGTTTCCAGATTTGATCTCAGCCCTGCAGACTGCATTTGATTAAGGCTGCTTAAGTTCCAAATTTGCATTTGAATGCCTCTCTTCAATGACAGGGTTAAACCGAGAAGCTGTTAAAACTTTTGTTGTGCACTGGGAGGCGGGATTACATCAAAGAAAATCAGGATGTGTGGCGGGACAATAAAATACCCAGAATTGTAGAAGCTGGAAAATCGCATAGAAAAGAGTAGAAATGCAACTTTTTTGGACAAAAATTAAGGAAAACAGTCTTCTGATATCTTTTTGTCTCTTTAATTATATTCATGGCATCACTGCAGACAAGGCAAACAATGCATATATTTGCATTTAATGCAGCCATGCATCTGTGGCATGAAAAGAAAAGCTCAAGGACAGTTGCTCCATTACAGCAAGAAGAAACCGTCTGCATATGCACAAAGACGAACCTTCACGGATCGCTCAAGGGAAAGGAGGCCCTGCGATTTAAAATGACTCTGAAATCAGCAAAGTGCAATCTGTAATTAAAGTTAGAGGGAATACTCACCAATAGTCTCTTTTCCTAATGCTGTAAATACATTTAAGCATTTGGAAGTATTCTGGCGCGCTGCAGAATGATAAGCAAGACATAGAGGGAGATGTGGGGGGGTAATAAATTCAGTGGAATACATTTGAATCAGTTAAAAGGACTGTAGCAGAAAAACAGAGCAATAAAAGTTTAATAAGGGGCTGGGGAGAAGTGAAGCGAGGCTGGCACAAAAATACCATTTCAGCTGATTAAGGGAAATACTGTAGCGTTCAATCACTGTTTATGTTGATGAGTTGGTCCCTTCAAAGCGTGAAACTGACACATTATGTAACCACGTAGCATAAAGCTGCTCTGCATGTTATTAATGTACGACTAAACTCATTGTGTTAATACTGGTCATGCTGTGTTTTAATTTGGCCGTTCAGATAAAAAGCACTGGTAACATCTCAATTTCAGGAATGAAAACACAGGAAACTGGAGCAAAAATGAGCCAAGAATATCACCAGCAGAGCAACAGGAAGAGCAATGGCCTCTGTCATTTATTTTTTCCTCCTACTATGAGTGCTTCTTAGCATGTGTGTCAGTACATGGGGGTTGTGCGACCTTTTGGGATCCGCAGCAGCTCTAACTCCCCCCTCGATTGCTTTCAGATGCCCTGAGCGGTGACCCCAATCTCTGTGGGAGGTGGGGCATTAGCTTCATGGGGATGATCACACAAGGGGGGTAGAAGAAGTCCCTGGAAAAATCCAAGCCTCCAAAATCCAAGGCAGAGGTCCCCCTCCTGCAGGTCTTTCCAGTACTCTGATGTGGAGTCGCCTTCTGTTGAAGCAGGGTCATTTTTCTCCAAACTGAAGCTGGGATCATCTGTTGTAGCATTGCTATGCTAGGCCTCATGCTGAACGAGAAATGAAAACATGTAATTGAGTCTTCTAGTTTCCTTCCTGTTCTTTGTGAAAAGTAATTAAGGGAAGTCTTACTTCCTGCATATGACGTATAGCCGACTGAAGACTCAGGCTAAAGCAATTGTCAGCATGGGTTCTTTAGATATTTATATATCCCTATTGAGGCATCAAACCACAATCTAGTCATTACAAATACAACCACATGTTCAACTTGTGCATAAAAAATTAGCACTTGCGTGTAGTTATTTAACTCAGTGCTTTAGAGGATCGCTATTTAACATCTTAGCTGCTTTTCCTGAGAAAAATATCATGGACTGAGAATGTTTGTTTCAGTTGCTCATGTTGGACCCAAATCAGACTCCAGAAACTGAGTGAATCACCTCCATGACTTATTACTATGAAGTGTGTAAGTACATTGTAATTTTTATGTGATACATTCAAAATATGAAGTATACCGACAGGACATAAGATATTTCGTTGTGCGTGCTGTCATACACACATGGCAGCCGAAGCAGGCCTGTAAGCAAAGCGCATAGCACAATACTTAAGGAATGTAAGTAACAAGAGCTCAGTTGCTTTAAAAACTCACATCGAAGATAAGAATAAAACATATTTAACAGGCCACATGATTTTACTAAAATCATCTCTGGAATGAAAGCAAGCAGACTATTCCCCTTTATACGGTCATTAAGAGCCAAAATCTTCCCTTTTTAAGATTTAGCCATTCATGTTGTGCTTGTACAATCTTTAGTTTCCGATTGTTGAGATGGGTTTTTTTAATACGCCAGGTGTTTTTCTGCCGTGTAGCTATCCTCAGTAATAACAGCTCCTTTCTAACAAAGACTTTTAAGGAGAGGCGCCTGCAATAGAACCGGGTGGTAAAAGGTTAGATAGAGATAAAAGTAATTTACTCATAATGTCTAAAAAATGGGTCATAGTCTTCTTTCAGGAAATCAGGTCAGTCAAGCACTCGAATGAAACCAGACCCAAGGTCACACAGGGTTTATGGATGTGTTGAAGAATTAGAGAGGATGTAGAAGGAAACCATATGTTAATGGTCGCAGAATCAAATCAACCGAATCCTGGCTGCTTGATGATAAAAAAATAACCTCATATTATACGCCCTCGAATATCTGTAATCAGGCCAGACTTCATATAACGCTGATGATCATCTTCTATCCTCTTTGTTACAGCCCTTGATAATGATGTGTTGGTTTTCAGCAGTAAGGGGTCTGATAGTTCTAATTAATCACCTCTTTTCTGCAAGATCTCATTATATATTGTATCCTTATGACACCACACTTTACCACTCTTATCCTCTGGACAAAAACAACCTTTTTCCTCTCATACCATACTACTAACAATGCAGGAAGAAGTGTATATTGTGTATATGTGTAAAGATGTAGCAGAGATGTATAACCCTGAAATCTGGCCTGTGGGATCTTATGTGAGGCGCTTCTACGAGCCACGCAGCAGAACTATTGACTCTGGGTCAAAGGGGCCTGGTGGGCAGACTAGTAGGGTGTCACTGGTCCATTGCGCCGAAGCGAATTAAGATGAACTATGAGTGTGAGAATCCTGTCTTACGACTGTCGCGGTCTACGCTTGGGGCAGAGCGCGGAAGATCGAGCCAGGCGGGGTGTTGTTGATCACCTGCTGGATCAGTGCGATGTGCTTTGCTTACAAGAGACATTCTTGACAAAGCAGGACTTGGAGGGGTTAAACTCATTAAACGATAACTTCCACGGAGCAGGGAAGTAGCTATAGAGCTATGGAACAAAAAACTTGACTCTTGTGTCAGTATACTCAGAATGGGAGTGGACTGGTGTATTGCAATACAGTTAATGTACAATGACAAGGACTGTGTTATTTTAAATGTGTACACCCCATATGAGTGCTATTCTAATGAATCTGAATATTGTAGCGGACTTGCTTTTATGAACTGCTTTATACAGGATAATCATTTGAATGCAGACATTGCTGATAATAGTTCTAAGAAAGGAAGCATGCAGAGATTGCATGTTGCCTAATGATGCTCTGCGGGTACTGCTTAGGAGGCCAAGATAGACCAGTGCAAGTGAGATGTTTGTCTCAGCTGGGGTGAGCACGTTCCAGGCAGTGCGTCGTAAGCTCATGTTCAGTTTTATGCGCCGCCTCAATATGTCCACAAATCAAGTGGTGGTGTCGTTGGTGGACATTTCCCACAGTGGTGTCCACTATCAGTCCTCAATATGGAGGCACTGGTATAGCTGTCTTCTGTGTGTGTAGTTGTTCCTGTGACTTTTTATTGTCTTTTTATTCCTTTTTTTTGTATGAACTTTCTGGACTGCGAGTCTGTAATAAAATTGAATTTGAATTTGACATCCAAGGAAAAGGAGGACTGGACACGAGGAGGTTGAAAAGGGGAGAATAACGACTTTCTAGTGATGTGCAGGGTGAACTGAATTCTGGCCTACACAGTGTCCTGGATAGGGGTTGTAATTATAACTGGTGGAGCTTCCTGTTGATCCAAATAAGGGTTGTGTGTATCTGTAGGCGTGTGTATGTTTTTGTGAAAAGATGCTGAGTAGTTATGTGGGGGGTAGAAGCTAAACTACTGTTTCAGCCACCTTCGCAGCAAGTATCCCCCCACACATGTCATATGTTTACTCTTCCTGACCTTTGAAGAGCATTAACTCGGGAATCATTCTGACATATTTGAAAAAAGTAAATGCTTCTAATTACTAGATTTTTATAGAATAAGCTAGACATTAAGT
>JBBDHI010000019.1:9884150-9895247 GCA_037177115.1 Craterocephalus stercusmuscarum
AGTGAAAATGCTGAGTGGCTAGTAAGTTTTGAAAACCACTAGCCACAGTGGCCGGTGAGCAAAAAAGTTAATGTCAACCCCTGGTAAACAGTACATTAGATTAAAGCCATAAGCCATGAAACTGTCTGTGTAGACTTAACACATAAAAAACTTACCCAAAAACCAAACAAATTGTAGGCTTACACACTTCATTTAAGACTTACTTAACACACACTTTGAAGCACCGGCACAGTTCATCCCATCACTGTTTCCCCCTTTTTAATAACTGGTTTGGGCTGGATCGTAAAACCTAAGTTTGTTTTTTCACATGTTTGTAGCAAGGCCTGCAAGATTAACCACAGCTTGGACATTGTGAATGAGAATATTGTAGTTAAGTTTGACTATAAGTAAGTGCTTATTATAATTAGTTGTGTAATATATCTGCATTTTCTGTATGAACTAAAAATGCTGAACTCGGATTTATTTTATTTTACATTTGATATCTCTTTATAGACCAGAGACTGTCCCAGATAGCTAAAAGCATTTGGCCAATATATGCCTCACATCTGCAGTTTTGTTTGTCCCATGTTTATTCTTGAATTAGGGTGCTGGCGCCATGTGAGCATGGTTTCCAAAACTGAGCCACATGACCACCACGTGTGATCAACAAAGAATTTGTTGTAATCTGTCCTGGCAGGCTGCTCATATTTGTCCACTTCTGGCTTAAACTATACTTAATACAATCAATATCCATGTCCATGTTGTGACCCACAAGACACTTCCCAAGCCGATGTCCAGGCTATTGTCTGATAATTGGACCACATCTGGCCCGGACAACACTTCCCAGGGCTGTAACTGAGCCAAAAGTGCCAAAAGAAACCCAGATTAGGCTCCGTGGTGTCTGCTACATGGAATATATTCCAGAACTATCATCAGAGGGAATCTCATTTGGGAAGTTTTACAGGAAACATAACTGATATGATCTCTTCCAGGTAGCCTGCCATATTCTATTCATTTCATTTGCATCAAACTAGATTTTAAGCAAATTAGTTCAGGTTTAAATAAGTCCTATGTTGACTGTGTAATATATGCCTCTGTATAGAAATGTATGAGCTGACTATACACACTAGCTGTCTAAACAGACTTAAATGAACATCACTGAGGAGGGCTAAAAAATACCGTCAGGAATGTGCTTACAGTATATCTGTCGCTGGAGAGAAGAAACTCTTCCGTTCCTATTGCTGCTGCTTTACAAATGAACAGCCAATACAAGAGTGCATCTCTGCTAAAGTGCATGTGGGTCAATCTACAGAAACCTAAAATGAAAATCCCACTCTCTCTGAAGCTTTAACCTCAATTCCACATGACTTGAGCTTGTGCAAAAATAACACTGGCAGAGTAGAGTGCAGTGTGTCTTTTTTATACACGAGTAGGGGTTATCGGGTTCCTGAATTTGATTTCATATTCACAAGCTGTGCAACACATTTGTAATACAGAATGGTTTATTAGTCCTCTGTTAGCGATATCATCTTTTTTATTTTTTTTGAAGGTAATGAAAACTGAAAAACAATCACCCACTCAACGGATGTCCAGATGTTTGGTTATAATTTTTTCTTACAACTGATGCAGGAAAATCCCACCCACAGAAAGACTGCAGAGCGAAAACATTGCTGCTTTTCATCAATTGAAATTAAGGGAACAATTTCAAATGTTAACTTCATGGAAAATCAAGCATGCAGGGGTTCATTTCAATTTGCCGAGTAATAAAAATGCATTTGATCTATTCCGCAGAAAAGTTTCCTTTGCCCTACATTTTAAATTAAAAATGTAAAACATGTAAAGTCAGTGCCTTATTAAACGATTGATATAACTTCTTAAACACAAACTGGAAAAAAGGCTGGTAAAAAAAACATATGCGAGGAATAGTTGGGGAGTAGAAATACATAATTGCTTTCTTGTAGAAAGCAAAGAAAAGACTACTGATAACACTCATGTGCATTAAATGTAGCAGATACAGTCAGAAGCCAGGCTATCTGTGTAAAAGGGATTATTTCTGCTCCGTATGAGCAATGTCTCTAAAACACACAAATGAATATTTTATATGTAGTTCATTTCAACCAATATCCAAAAATAGCTACACTAGTCTTTCTAGCTTGTAATAGTTTTTGTAAAACACTTATCTAACTGGTTGATGACATCAGTCTCACATTTAATTATACTGCACTACTCAAAGTGTGAGGTTGAATAAGATTCAAGACAAGACTTTTGGGCAGATGTGGGGAAGAAGCCACTATTTCAGGTAAATCAAAAATCCTGCAGGTGTAGTGGAATAAATATAAAATGTGAAATGTGCAAAACCCTGGTGTGATGAAGAGCAGGAAGTAAAATCCAGTTCCATAAGCAGAGAGGGAATGAACTTCACAATAAAACAGGAAGTAAAATCAACCAGATCAGGGCAAAAATTACTTAATCACAATCAAGAGCAGAAAGCATAAGCAAGCCTAATACTAGAAACACTCAGATTGCCGATCTCTGCCCAGCCATTGGGTCAGTCACATGAGAAAACTCCAAAAGGCCCTACAGTCCACACAGTCTGGATCGCCTTATCCAGGATAACACCTTGAACTGGGTTAAATGGGATTATAACAATGTGGGATTATAACACCTGTAGCTACAAGATGATCACAAACTAAAGAATAAATCCAAAAATGTGAAATACTGTAGAGGCCCGGACTAGACAAAGGCCACAGACCAAAAGGCTTTGCAGAGATTTTTACTGTGGTAACACCACCCACAAGTCTGTTACTCATTCCACAAATGCCCACTCTTTACAAGTTATATCTTGCTGTAGCCAACAGGTGAGTAATCAGGCTGTCCAACAATTCATAATTATTAAAAGGGAGAAGATAATATCAACCGAAATTCTATTTATTATTCTTTACTGATGAAGTTAATCTGAATGAAGGTAGTCTGTCAAAAGAAGCTTAACTCCAAATGACACATTCACTGAAGAAAAAAGTACATCTATTCCTAAAATGTGGCAAGTAAGGAATCTGAAAAGAACAGTTTGTCCCTTCCTTTGTTACTTTCCTCCACTTATCATTCAGCTTCTGAAGCACATTGTCGTATCAGGATCTACACTGTGTAACAAATGTAGAAGGATAAAACATAGAAAACAAAAAAAATCTGTGATGTCTTGCTTCATATCGGTGTCTGAGTTGATCCTTCTCCCACATTTTCTCACCATCTGAGTTGGTGGCTATAAAGACATCTCTGCCACATGGAGGCTGAGAGCCTCTAGTATTTTAAATTGTGTCACTTTGGCAGGAAGGCAGACTTTAAGCTTTTCAGCCAAGGACAGCTGGGGAGCAGAGGAGACTGTGGGAGCCAAAGATATTTTTATCTCGCAGAATTCATTTTTCCTTCTTGCTGTTCACCTGGATGTCTCAGCATGACACAGGGAAACAACCTAAATTTAGTATAGTGGATTAACAGGATGTGAGGCATTGAAGGAATTGGCTGGGAAACATTTATTGCCCTAAGGGATCAAATCAGACATTCAGATAACAGCCAGCAGAAATATTTTCTTTAACACCCACATTAGTGCCTGTTTTTATTGTTGGGAGAACAAAAAATGAGGCGAATTAAAATATTGTACTACATGTTGACTGTCAAATCCGTTTTTGCCTGTTTTTCGTGTCATTTATTTGAATAGAAGGTGAGTCATTGCTTGAAAAGACCTTGACAGTCTGAGTGGTGCAGATTTAGGAAAAAACAGAAATAAGGCCATCCGCTGCACGCAATAGTAACATATCATTTTTTAATATTTTTGTTTCATGTGGATTTTTGTTACATTAAATTTTCATTTTCACAAAGTCAATGCTGTCATATTCCTTTGCTTGTTTTTGTGTTTTGTGAGATATGAAAACATTTTCAGAAATACTGGATCTTCAGTTTTGCCGTAGTCATTTCTGGAACATTCTTTTAAAACATGTTTTTCTTATCTATTCTTGCACTCTTAGAGATTCTCTTGTCTTTGTTGATGTTTTTGTGCAGTGATCTAGTTTTTTTTGGGTGCGGGGGGGGGGTATGTTTCTTTTCTTGCTGTGTGCAAGAACAACATGGCCACCAAAATAACACAGTTCGCTTCCAATAACAGCAGCTTGTTTCATATCCCACATGTGCCGCTGACCTGGGGATTGGGTGCTGCTTCCTGTTGTACAGACAGAAAAAATGACCTTGTCATTTTCATGGACCATGTTTAAAACTGACCTCGAGCATCAAAGAGGACAGTAAATTAAACACTAACTGAAAGGATCCTTGGACTGAAGATACATACAGTAGAATACCTCCAGCTACCTGCTTATACCAATAATGAAGTAAAAATCAGAGCTACGTATCAAACCATTGCTTCAGGCACTGGAACGCTGTCATACGCCGAGATGCACATTTAACTGTGTTGCATGGAACTTCCTGACAGTTATAGGGTTCTGACAGGGGTATTATCAACCAGCTATCTTTAACCTGTTCCCACATTTACTGCTTTACCCCCCCCCCACACTCCCTTTCCTGAACGCACACATTCTTCACAATGCTACTGCAGGGGGAAAGACTCTCTATATGTAGGTGCTGATGAAATTTTGAGGCTGGGTGTTGAATTATTTAAGAGGGAGGATTATGAAAGGAGCTTCTTGGCACGTTGCTAGCGGGTATGAATCGATATGAGCCCCTCCGCCCCCCCCAGTACCCACTACTCCCCCCTCCCATTTCTTTTTCTCCCTGAAACCACAGACCCTTTTGCACAGGAGTTCAGACACATGGCCAGCGGACACGGCAGGCTGGGCAGCCAGATGCTCGAAGCGTGATGAAATAGATTACACGAGAAAGCCGACAGAAAGACGATGGGATTGTTTATCTGGGTGTGCAAGACATACAGCGGGGTCCAGTTCAGACTGACCACATCCACAGGAACAGATGGTCAACTAAAGCCCTGCCAAGTCTGTTCATCTTTTGTGGTCGTGCCTGAGGGCTGGGGTCTGACAGTCCAAGTCAGTCGGGTAAAAGACTGGACAGATGTAAAGCTACATAAATTTTACAGGTTCAACTCTCACACTTTGCTTTGTTCCAGTCACATAACAGTTGCCTTGTGCAGCGTCAATTCTCAAAAACTTTCAAGAATGAATAAATGGCCTCAGTCAAACACTCACTCTCTTGTTTGGTTTAAATGTCTCACTGTAAGTTAGTCTGCATCCATTTACGTCTTAAATAACCACCCCCTAAAGCTTTTCTCTCTGATTACATTCTGCTGAACCTTCAATCTGCCTTTTTTCTCATCAGTGCTCTGGGAATGCATGCTCGCCTGTGCTGCTGTTCGCTCTCTAGCCAATCTTTCCCTTACTCAAGAAACAGCTAGATGGGACAAAAATGCTGCATGGGCTTATGGTGCTGATTAAAGAGGGCGGATACTTTTCCGATTTCTGCTGAAATGAACATTTACTTAACACTAAAATGTTTAATTAACCAGAGAGAAATCACTGAACGACCACATTGACGATGTAGTATCTCTGTTTGTTGTGTTTCTTAAAGACGAAGCGTGGGTAGTCCTTAAAGGAACTGTACCTGATATTATTTTAAAATCCTGCTCCAGCCCAGTCAGCTGTTGTGCACTTTAGACACCTTACCCTCCTTGACTCCAGTGTTGGCACCGCTGGTAAAACTTAATTGTAAGTTGCTTTGGATAAAGCGTTGGGTTAATCACTGTCTAATGTAATGTAATGTAATATTTTTAAGAAAATGCTTTCTACACAACATATGATGTAGTAAAGGGTGTAATTTTATGAAAATAATTTACTCTTGATTGTGCAAATGTACGAGGTCTTTTTGGTCAGTGGAAGGTGCTAATGCTAACTAGCTTCTAAACTTTCTGCGATGGTTGTTTCTGCCAAGTGCTGAACAAGGGGCATAGCGTTTATCCTGCAGCCCTTTTATTTAATCCACTGTGGATTTTGAGGAGTTGTTAAAATAGTTGATCTGTATTGTAAAAGTCTTCCTTCTTTTCTCTCCAGCATTCTTACAATGTGTTTACTTTTGGAATTTTCTGGTATTTTATTGAATCATTCATTCCCTCAAGAAGTATGATCTTCAACCAACTTCAACATAAGCCCAAAGTCTGATCGATATACCCATGTGCATAAACCCTGGAGAGATGATCCATCAAAACTCTGCACCCTTTTCTCATTAAACATGCCAAATCTCACTTTGGGCCAATAAATAAAAGTGGTGCTTTGACTCCATCAGTCCACAGTATTCATTTTTTACATCCACCACATGTGTTTAAATGTTTATTTGCAAACTTTTTATACTACTGTGAATAAACAAAGAAATATTACAGAAATATTACAGTATTACGTTTTTTCCCCTTTTTTAATGCATGCAAGTAGTTTTTCTTTGTCTCTGAATATTATGAGCATTTTGATGAAAATATTTTTTTGCCTTATTGCCATGAGCTTCATTACCACGCTAAAATCTAAGGTATGATGCATCAAAGTAATACAGTTTTTGGGTTTTTTTGCCTTGGTTTGGCTTGGTGGTCCCCTCCTTTTCTCACTTGAAACAAAACATTATGACTTCCTGCTTGTAATACTTTTATTTCAGCTTAGTGGGTAATGTTGATAAGTTAACTTATTACTGATTCAGCTGTTAACAGAAACAGAAATCTTGACCAAATGTGACCAAACCTTTGTATAGTATTTGATGATAGCATTTGAAATATTTTGTCAAATATCATTTGGAAAAAGAAAAACATGTACTATGATAATCTAAATAAGACCAATAAGACATTAGCTGTAATAGCTCCATACAATGTATTTGGATAACAAAACGGAAACATTTCTAACACAAAATGTTACGCTATAATACTAGATACTGCATAAATAAATCAGTGCTATCCTGTTTTCTTTATTATTCATTGGAATAGGACATGTGTGATTTCTTTTGAGGGGAAGACCATCACCAGTTTATGTGGTCTAGATCTAGTTAGAGAACTTGATGAGAATATGTATTTTGTGACATATTACTTGACCCCAATAATGCATGGACTATGAAATGGAAATAAGTCCATCCAGTGCATACAATGATTGTAATAGCTTTGTGCAATGAATTTGGATTGCAGTGCTAAAATATTTATAATGGAGTATTTGCCTCTTGCCTGAATTTTCCTTTAGGATTTACATTCTCAGATGTCTATTTGCCATAAGCAAGAACTAATATAATGTGAGGAAGAATAAGTTGTGCACAAAAATGAATGTCTCTCGTGGGCCTGGTCAGGCTCCAGCTAAATTATTAGGAAACCACAAAGTGTTTAATGATTGTTAATGATTAAAGTATTAAATTAGACTGATTCTAATGAGGAAACAGCATAAATATCCAGTTTCAAACATAACTGCTGATTGTTCGATAAGTCAATAACTAGTCTTAGTAACATTTAATTGCATGTTTCATTCATATTGTAACTTTGATCTGGAATAAAAACTATCACATGGTTCCGCTTCTTACTTCCCTTTTCTGTTCCCTTACTCCAGACCAAACTGTCCCTCTGACACAAGATGAAATGAGAGTCTTCTTTGATGTTTAGTCTTTGTTTATCCTAACTGTTTAATCATCAACTTTTTAAATTTATTTCAACTTATTTAACTGATTTAATTTCCATTTTTATTATCTATTGTATATTTATTTAGTTTAATTTAAGTTAATCATTTGCATGACCTCTTTTATCTGTAATTTTCTTTTTTTATTTTTGTTGCCCATATCTGTTGTTTTTTTACTTTAGTGCTTCCTCAGTGGATCTTCCACGCTGGGAGCTTTGCCTGCACAGGTAGCAGGGTCATTGCCATGGTGACTGCTCTTGCCTGGGCAGCTTGGGGGTCAAGTGCTGGAGTCAGATGACTGTGGTGGGGTCCCAGCCTGTCCTGGGTGTCTGTGGTCCTTGGTAGGCTGGCTCCCGGTTTGGACGGATCCCCAAGATATAATTTCCTCAAAGAAGCTTCAAACCAGATATCTTTGAAAATTTTACTAATATACATACATCTTTACCTTAAAAAAAGACTGTCGCAGTAGGGACTAGAGTTCATGTTTGTGAGGACTTGGTGGGGGGAGTGGGGGGAACTTTTTTCTTGTCTTTGTGTGTGTGTGATTGTGTGTGTGAGTCAAATCATTTCATCGCCAAATCATATTTGTGTTTTTATATTGTTGATATATTTGTTGTGTGAAGACTGTTTTTAAATCTCTTTTATGCATGCATTGCTTTTCATATGTAAACACATAGAGGTGGCCAGGCATGAAAGGTACTTTATAAATAAAATAAATTTTAATAGAACTTGAATAAGAACCAAAACTCTCATGGTTGCACTGAGGCTCGAGCACAGCATTTTAGAAAACACCACAACAACACACACACACATAAACCAAGCATAAACAACAACAAAAAAAAAGCAGACATGCTGCTTCCATCTTCAAGGTTCTGGATTATCACAAGCAAAAATGACTTCAGAATGAATCAAACATGACTAAAACCCTTTTCACCTCGACTTGATCCAGTGAATTTTTCTGTCTCTCCTGAGCTGACTCTTTCTCTCCATCTTCCATCTTCATCCATCCTTTCAATGTTCTTTCTGTTAATTCTTCAAGTGGCAGACGGCTGAAATTATAGAGCTAAAAATAATGGCTCTATAAATAAGGTGTGCCCATTGAGAGTGATTGAGAGGTGAGGTCGCTAGGCAGCTGGGATGCTGGGTAAGTTGAATTCATTAGTGCTCTCAGCTTCCAAAAAGAAGCCCCCCACAACTCCCCCACAAAAAGCTCTCCCTTAAAAGCAACACACACGCACAATAATGCAGCACGGGGATCCGGAGTGCTTCGAAAACACTTTTTATCTCTACCTATGCAGCTCTGTAGTGTTTGGAAATTTGTGTCCCATCAGTGCTACACATCCACCGTCATTACGACCTTTCAGATGCACAGCGCCTTCTTGAGGCTCTGTTCATCCATCAGCTGAGTAGAAAATGTGCATGCGCTTTTGTTTGTGTTTGGATTTCTCCTTGCATGTGTGCAGGTGTCTGCGGCAGAATTTTATTATTCCTACTCCTGTGGATCCTCTTTCAGCACACAGACACCCGCCAGAGATGCTCTCGCCAAAAAATTAGCTTCTGTTGTTTTCTTCATTTCATTCTCTAACAATAATTTCGCAAAAACACTCCTCAGCACACGCGTGTATCTATTTGCATCAAGCTTCCATGCACCCCGCCCCACCGCTTCTGCGTTTAAACCAGCTTCATGCCCTCCTACATGCACACAACAGGCCGACACAGACACACACAAGTGGCCACTTTTATTGCCCTGATGCAGTTTTTAATGGCCCTCCTCCTCCCTCTTTATATTGACGTCATATCCATTAAGCCGTGCCTCTGGGCCTTTTTAGTGGAGGCTGGAGCACAGGACACCGATGTACGAGTCCTTCATCTCGAGTCAATCTCCACCTGATAAACTTGCCGTATTTGCCAATCTGACAGATGCAGTTACCACGGCAATCTGCTCAGTCTCTCCAGACACCAGCGCCGCTATCAATCCGCTGAGAGAGGAACCCGCTGAACTGTGTGTCAGACGGGAAAGCAGTGTGTTACAGTAGCGCATACGCTGCCCATCAGCGCTTAAGCTCTCTTGTTTATTGTCTGCATACACACACACACACACACACAGCTCAACTATCAACGCTCCTATGTGTGTTGATAGCTGAGCTGAGAGAGGCCTATCTGTATCTGGTGCCACAGAGAGTAACCCTTGCGGGCTAATGTGAAGAGATAACGTTTCACGTCTGATCAGCATCAGAATCATAACTCACTGGCCTCTTCCAGCCTCCGTGGCTTTCTCGTGTTCCCCACAGCAACGTCCTCATTAGATTCCCACTCACCCCTGCAGCTTGCTCTTTTTCAGCCCCAGAATTTGGCGCTGAAGATTCATCGCCACCCTGCAACCTTCAAAGAGGTACTGACTTGACCCTTTTACCCTTCATGAATATAGAATGAGCGTGAACTTCAGTCCGAGCAAAACAGAGCTTACTCAACTTGAGTGCTTTCGTGCACAGACAGAAATAGCAAATGACGGCTCGGGGTCAGGATGATTGAAGTCCCTCCCCTTCGCAGGACGAGGCCCTGGTGAATTTTGATGGTCAAGCGCTTATCTGAGATTAAGAGAGTAGTTTGAAATGTTAAAGCAAAAGCTTGGTTCTTGGATGCTCACAGGAGACATAATCAATTGTCGGTATGGCTGACTGAGCTTGGGGAGGTTCCACTGTGGCTCAGTGCTGCACGTCTAAACCTCGCCGCCAGCTGAAGCTGAGAGCAATGTAATGAGAAATTGGAAAGAACTTTCAGTTCAGCGAGGGAGGGGGGAAAAAGAAACACCCGAGGAAGAAGAGGGAAAGAAAAGAAAGGAGGAAAAAAACAGAGAGGAAAAAAAAGCTGAAAAAAAAAGCAGGTTGTTTTGATGTAGAACTGTGACAAAGTGTTCTGGGAACAGCATTATAGCTCCAATCCATCACTGCATCATCGGAATACATAAATAATAAATGTGTTTTGTAGGCATAAAATGTTTGAGGTAGTAATCGGACAAATGCATTTCATTAGACAAGCCATACCAACAGCAACAGTCACTTGACTTCTTTTAATTGCTTATTCTATAAACAAAAAAAATGAAAAGCCTCACACTAATAGATATTTCCTAAACAAACTGCTTGCAAAATCTTATTAACAAACGTATTACATTTCACAACACGCTATAAGATAATGCTGATGTTCCCAATCTCAGTTGTGAACTCAGCCTTGCTGTAAGAACCACATTTGTCTCATGGGTATCCATTTTCTTAGAATGAACAGAATAAATACCATGCAAGTGATGAAGAAGTTAATTTCTCTTGCTCGAAAAGGCACCATTCATCCATTTATGGCATTCTGTCAACCATTTTTCATTTGAATTGCTTGCTATCTTTTTATTATTATTATTATTATTATTATTATTATTATTATTATTATTATTATTATTATTATTATTATTATTATCATATGG
>JBBDHI010000019.1:9895347-9907434 GCA_037177115.1 Craterocephalus stercusmuscarum
TATTATTATTATTATTATTATTATTATTATTATTATTATTATTATTATTATTATTATTATTATTATTATTATTATGGCCAGTGTGCATTTTTAATGCATCCAAGGATGCAACTTTCTCCTCTCATTCAGACTGTCACGTCTATATATCAGTCAGGGTGAAGTGTATGTATATATGTAAAGTAAATAAAAGAAGATATCATCATAAATACAAATGCAAACTGTTGTGTTATGCAGATGCATATTACGTCTCTGCTCATTAAGGCTCCATTGGCAGATGGAAGTCAACGACACAGAGAGCCAGTGAGAGTGACAAGAGGTCAGTGGGGCATGAAGGAGAGTAAGTGGCATCAGAGAGATGGTTTTCCACCCGTCCATCTGTCCACTCAAAGCAAAACAGGCCAGTCATTAGTCAGGCCCCAGCTGTTACGTCTTAGCCTCCAAGTTTTTGAAGACTGCTCATTTACATGTACACACCAACATACACACAGAAACTGTCCTACAGCCCAGAGCAAGGCCTCGAATCTGTCAAAAACTATGAATATATAATGCTTTGATGACAGCATCTCATCAGTTCCACTGACAACGCAGCGTATTAGATGCACCAGGAGTTTACAGCCGTTCAACAGGCCTTGCAGTCCTGGTGAAGAGCTGAAGAATGGAAAGAAGCAAAGGGAAAATGAAATTGATTCAGTTTTGTTGCAGATCAGAGTGATTTTTAATAAGAATCTCATAAATAGGGCCTCAGTCTTTCCAGAGGATGCAGTCTGTGGATGCTCGGATCTAAATTCCACACTAGTGAGTTTTAACTGTGTTGCATCATCTTTACTTTTCGCAACACACTTGTTTCTTTTTTAAATGAAATATTTTACTATTCGTGTTAGAAGAGGGGTTTTTCTGAAGATTTCGGACTTTTCCATGTTTTATTCATTTAATAATTTATTAGGTACTTTTTTGATTTTCTTATGGATTTGAAAGCAGCCAAGTTTTACCTCCAGCCAGGACCTAATGTGCAAATCTTCTTACTTTTTTATATATAAAAAGAAACAATGTTGAACAGCTTTTGTTTGGCAGCATGTTGATCCAATGGAGCCTTCACAGATGCACAAATAAAAGTGCACTGTGAAGACAGAGAATGTTGTGTAATTTCCATGACATTCCAAAATAACTTCAAGTTTTGATTTGGCAAACCATAGGACAGATTTTTGTGCCATCTAAATTTAATTAGACCAAGCAAAGAGATGGCATAGGCTTTTCTGGCTTTTATTGATTTTTGTTGTCTGCTGCATCTGTGGATGTAAAAAAAAAATCTCAGAAGTGTCTCTGAGACTCCTGATGTCTATTACATAATTGTTTGTTTAGCAAAAGCTCCTGAAATGGATGATGAGCAGGAAAATTGGGATTTCTTTTAATTAATTAAACACGCCCTGCGTCAAGCAGCAAAAGTTCAGATTTTCCAACTCTGGCGTTCACCGTCTTGGACACCATGGACACACATGGTATAGCCATGTGGATTGAGGACACACCCATAAATCCAAGCTACCTTCGTTTGAACAGCTGGACCTGTTTGTTGTTTTTGTTAGCTGTTGCTCCACAGTTTGATGAGGTAATTTACACTGGAACCATCCGTCTGCATAAATTATTTGAAGTTTCACGTTAATGTGACTCGTTATGATTAAACCATGTACTAGTTTGGCCTGAACGTACCATTAGAGACTCTGTAAACCACCATAGACCTGCAGTCTGAGGGTGAAGTGTTCTCTTTGGAACATAAGGAACTATGAGATCTGTGATAAACACTGGAGCTTAGTTGTGGAGAGCTTTAAATGAGAAGGATTTTAAACTCTATGGATTCAACAGAAAGCCAATGAAGAGAAGCTACAACTGGATATGATGGATATGATTTTTCCTGCTGGTTGTTATCAGAACCCCTATTTAAATGAGATGAAAGCCATTATGTGCACAGACATGAAGGATTAAAGGAATAGTTCACCCTCAAAATGATGTGCTGTCATTGTCTACTCACCCTCATGCTGAGCACTCTGAACACTTTCTTGATATTTATCATGCTGCCGGAGATGTGGTGAGGTTTTCGGTCTGCATCGATTCTGTTACAGTGATGTTGAATGGCGCCGGTTCAAAAAGGTCCATAAAAGTCCACAAAAACTTGCCAATATTCCTCCATACTGCTCGTCCAACGTAATCCAAGTGTCTGTAGTGGGTAGCGTCCAAAATGTACTCAAAATGACATAATTCAGTATATTTTTAGTGTGTGATGCTACAGTAGCCGCGGCAGTCTTGTGACACCAAGAAACTCCTCATCACTGTTGTTAGAGGGAGAATGACTAAAATGAAGACAGGAGAGGACTTGTTAAGAGAGATAGTAGAAAGTAAAACCTTTTGTAATCTGCTGTCTGAACAGTGAGGTGAGTAAAAAGCATGGTCGTATTTTTTATTACAAAGTTTCTCTATTGTTATAGCTTCTAAACGTTGACCAAAACACATGAATTTTAAATTCCAGTCTGACAGATGGCCCACTCCACACAGCTCAGCTCATCCCTGCAGTGCATATCTTTGAGTGCATATCTGTGTCTGAATGTGTGTATGGCTGAACAAACAATGTATCCTTTACTTACTGCCAGAATAATTTTCCCATTTATAAAAGTCTTTGTTTACTGGTGGTGTGTGGTTTAATCCTTCTGTATAAAAGATCTTTGTCACACTTTGCAGAAGAAGCAGTGATATGATTCACTTGTACCTGTAAAGTTTCTGAATGAATTTGCTTACACCAGAATCTTTACACACCGGATGACCAGTCTGCAGCTGAGGACGTCTGCCAAGGTTCTGGACTGACATCTAAAGCAACCCTCTGTTAGCTTTGTGCTTCTGTATCATCAGCCTGAAGGAAGCAGTTTAGCGTCCAAATGCAGAAAACAGTTCCCACAATGCCTCTGTCTGTCCTTACCACCTCCCACTCACATACAGCAGGTATAGTGAAGACAGTGGGAGGCCTATTATTTTGTTAGCCACCTTCACCACCCTGCTTAGCTTCGTTGAATCTTTGGTTCCAACACTTTAAAATCAGGAAATAAAGGAAAATGGCAAAAGCTTAATGCATAAAACGTTTTTTAAAAAGTGATTTTTTGGTTAACTTTTCTGCATCCGAAACTACTAAAACAACAAAAACTACAAATAACCCCTCCGGTAACTCTGACCTTCTTGCACCAAGGAAACGACACTGAGATCTTTTAACCTGACATCATTTTACATGTCATAGTTTTTTTGTGGTTTTAAAGGTTTTTTAATTCACGAGCACTGTAGATGCCAACAGACGTTTTTAATGCAGCATACAGTATGTCCTTTGGACACGTTATGAAAGTAATTTCTCACACAGTGTGAGTCTCGAGGCTTCAGAAAAAAAAATTAAAAATTCAAAGATGGAGTGATTGTTACATTTGCTCCAGGTGCAGATATGTAATGTATTATTCACCAAAATGAAGCCTTTTAGAACTGCTTGGTAGGTTGGATGAGGAAAGGGAAAGAAAAAGACCAGAAGAGTGGGAGTTTGGGGGAGGGAGTGAGGAGAACTGTTCTCTGAAACATGACAGTGTTGAATGCTTGACGCATTGCTCTGGTGAGCTTCAGAGAACGAATGAGGACTAACAAAGACAGAAGTATCGTGGGATTAGAAATATTCAAGTGTGTCCCAAAAATGAGATTGAGTTTAACATATACGCCTGCGAATAAAAAGCTATCCCCTGCATTTTAATCTTTTGGCTACAATATCAGGTACAATGTGCTCATTTTGGAATAATTTGTTCTGAGTCAGATATCATAAATCAGGGGTTTCTACTTCAGTATACGGTCCGCTGCTTTCTATCTCAACTATGTAATTCCTGTAGTTGTGACTGGTGCTACAAGGTTGTTGGACTGTTTGTTGATAAAGATGAAATCGGGACTAGAAACAATAAAGGAAGAAAATAAAGCAAAAGAAACCCTAAAAACAACAAAACAAAAGAGCTGGGTGTATGGATCTAGATCTTGCACCCATGGGGGATTTCACATGGATAGTCTTTGTCTGCTTTCCAATAGTCAAATGAGGCCTATATGGCAGTAAAAGCTGTGAAAAAAAGGGTGAAAAACTAACTGTGCAGATTGAATTACCAAAGCAATCTGAAATTCATTAACAACAGGGCAGCCCCAGGTATTGCTTGACTTCACAAATGACTTTGTTGTCTGGATTGTCTTTCTTTGCAAGAGGACATCTACATTCTTTGGTGGGAGTACCTTTTGAATTGCTATATTGCTATAAAACTGATTGAAGCCTCATGTTTACCCTCAGGCAGGAGTCCTCTGGAGGAAGCCTCTACAGGAGGCACGAGGAGACAAGGTTACAAAAATTAATACCCATAAGAAAAATAACACTGTTTCCGGAATAAACTTCAGGAAGCAAGGTGTGATGTAAAAACTTCTGCAGACTTTAAATTATATCTAATAATTATATCTTACATGGGCCCAATGATGATACTCCCTTATTCATTGAATTAGAAGGGAACTTTATAACAAAAGCAACTGATATTTCAGATCATTTTCGATAAATTGTTGCTTTCTACTAAATAATAGTGCAGCTTTTGATGTGATAGATCAAAAGCTTTTATTGGAAAAACTCTCAGCTTACAGTTTATGGGTGGAGGCTGTTAGGTGGATAGAAAGTTACTTAACTAATATAGTACAGTTAGTTTATTTCAGTGGCAATTTTTCAGGCTCAAAGAAATTTGAACATGGCAGCTGCTTAGGGCCTCTGCTTCTTTCCTCTTTTTATTAATGATTTACCTCTGGTGTTCAATAATACATCAATGTCAACACACACTGATAGTTCAATTACATCTGCTGACTGTTTGACTTAGTTAAAAAAAAACTGATTATATGGTGACCTGCATTGTGTGGCATTGCCATTCTCCCTGAAATATAAGTAGAAAAAATCTTTATAGATACTCCGGGAAAAAAAAAAAAAATCTTGAAATTAATATCTTTCATATTATGGTTCAAACTGCACATTTAAGGTGAAGGAGATTGGTCTTTGTTGTGCATCGAAATGCAGATGTGGAAAATGGAGTCAAAGATGAAACACCACCGATAGACTAATGAGTGTTTAAGGGCAATGATAGATAGCATATCTTGTTTCACTTATTTCATCGAATTGTAGTTTCATGAACCTTACACAAGTTATACAGCCACTTTGTGCATTGAAAGAATCCAAATAATCAAAAGCTACATTTCAGATACAATAGTTGCACGAGGCTTTACTGACAGACACCACACACGCTGCTTCCAATGACTGTGGGAGTCAATTATACCGGAGTGATCTGGGCTACAGATTACACTTTAATAATATAAGTAACTAATTACCGCCTTGCATCCTTCCCGCCTCTTCTGCACTCCTTAATCATTCTCGCCCACTGGCCTTGAATCACAGATTGTGCTCAGACTTTAAAAGAGAAATTAGCAGTCACTCCGTCCGTCCTCATTATAAGGCCAAACACGTTTTTGTTTTGGTTTCATTTTGTTTTGCGTGCACTAATTTGTGCTTGCAGTATTACAAGCTGCATTTCAGTGTGAATGCCACTAAACATGCTTTCAGGGACCTGTAGGGCTGCTCCGCCCCGTGCACCAGCTGCGTAAGCCACTAATGGAGGGAAAAGCTGGAGCTCAGACACAGAGCTAGCGGGGCTCAGCGGCACAGCACGGAGGACAAGGTACAACTCAAACAAGCAGAGCACACTTTGACATAGAGGAGTTGCATATTGAAGAAGATGAACATGTTTAAGATCGCCCTTTAGCCGTGCCCTTCTTTGCAGGTGCTTAAAAAAATAGAAGAAGAGAAAGCCAGACGAATGGTTTGAACGCACAAGTATGCCCAGATGATGCAGCAGTGGATGAGTAGCAGCACCCAGACGGCGAAAGCAGCCAGCAGCGGCAGTATGTTGGTGAGGATGCTCCACCTTGCTCCTGTTTACATGTCTCTTAGAGCCAGGCCAAAAGCAACAGCCCCTCAAAGCAGAGAGAACAGCATTTCCGAGCAAACAGCAGGATTAACGTCATCAATCAAACCACCAGGCAACCATCTACCAACCAATTACTTGAGAGAAGCAGGAAAAAAAAAAAGAAGAAAGTTAATAACTCTGTCCAAGGATAACAGATTACAACCTGACTGTCACCATCGCTGACCATTTTTTGGCCAGCAAATAGCCCCAAAACAAGCTTCTAAATTGCACAACAGCAGTGACACAATGCTTGAAGCCAAAACAATTCCCACAGCATATCCTTTACTGTCATCGGGGGTGGGGGGGAATGAGGAATGTGCTGGGCATGGGGATGTTAGTGAAGGAGTTTTGAAAAATAAAAGCAAGACAAGGGCTTTTTACAATGAGGCCTTCTTACATAAGAGATAAAGTGGGTCAGGCGAGCAGAGAGACATGCTGCTGCAGCACTGCCCCACATCACTTTACATAAAACATCTCCTTCTCCTGCATCGCCAGTCTGTTCATGATGTCCATCATATAGTCTCTGCTCTAGAATCGAAGCCGGAAAACTCAATACAAGCTGAGAATGAATTCTAAAATAATCTAAGACAGTCAATATCAGTTAATGAAAAATATCTTTTGTAACGAGATTGGGAAATTAATAGAAGGCTTATTATGCTTAAAATAAGAAGCCTTTGTGTTGAGCTCGCTGACTTCATGCACACTCAGAGATGAACTCAAATGGAAAGCATCCTAACTCATGCCATTCGCTTCAGGCAATACAGAGTGGAATAATCAGTAAATATATCAGAGGGAGCATTTTTAAAATCTTCATACTTCTTTGAGCGATAACATTGCCTGTCCATAAACGATCACTCCAGCGGCAACAGGTGCAGTCATACAATAAGCCAAAGGAAAACATCTTGGTTCCCATCCCCAAAAAGTTGACAGCATCAGATCTCAGTGACTACAACTAATTGTCAGGCTTGTCTTGGCTCACCTGAGACTGCAGGTGAGCAGGTGGCTGGACCTTTGGCACTTTGCTTTCTAGTCCCATTTGAGTGTTAAGTGGTTAACCTATCTACTTCACATGGCTCATTTGCATCTGGATGGTGGTGGCAACATTGTGAACATCACTTCCTTTGACTTCTTTAGTATTTGTAACACACTGCAGCTGGCTGAGAAGATGTGATGGCCGCTTGTCCGCAGCTGCCTCCAGGATTACTGACAACGTGCTGCAGTTTGTCTGCCTGGGTGATGTTCTGTCTGACAGGGTATAGGGGTTCAGCGGTTCCTCATGGGGCTGCGCTGTCTTTCCTCTTCACCTTATACACCACTGAGTTTCAGTACAACACCGAATCATGTCACTTTGAGAAGCTCTAAGGTGACACGGCTGTAGGGTATGAAAGAGGACAGGGAGGAGGACTAGAGTGCTGGTGGACAACTTTGTTGAGAGGGGTGGCAGAGATCACCTGCATCATGGTGGACTTCTGGAAGAAGATGATACCTTCACCGCTACTTAGGAGGAAGTGACCATCAATGGACTAGACATCTAACACTGAGGCTCTCTACAAGAAGGTGATGAGCAGGCTCTACTTCCTGAGAAAGGTCAGATCCCTCAGTGTATACAGGAAATGTCTTCAGCAGTATTTTCTTTGCTGCTGTGTGTTGGAAATGCAGTGTTTGTTCCAACATCATCAACAAACTGATCAAACGAAAAGGCCGGCTCCGTCATCAGGTGCAGAATGAACATTCTGCAACGTGACCATCCTCTCACACCACACACTGATCGGAGAGAGCGGAGCACCTTCTCCAGTGGAATGATACAGCTCCAGTATTGTATGGACAGATGTAGGAAATGCCACACTGTCCATTACTCACTGCTGGAGAACAGGAAGCAGCCTGGATAGACAGCAGTCCTTAACTGCAGTTTTTGCACACTTGTTTACTTTTGGGTCTTTTGTCATGATTCTGTTTTTGTGCATCTGTGTGGTTCACCATCTTGTTTTCCAGGACAGCAAACGCTTGCCCATTTTGTAGAGTTGTAATCACTGTATTTATCATTAATCAAAAGCATTTTGTATTCTTAGCTTATGTATACATTATATTTGGGGTTTACAGATATCCCATACTTTTAAACTTTAGATTTACTTTTATATTTGATTATCATACTTTTTATCTTAGATCCTGATCTGATCCTTGCTTGCTTACATGTGTCATCGTGTGTCAATCTGCTTTGTTGTAAAATACTGGATTTACTTTCTTATGGTGCTTCATGAAATGTTATGATCCTGAAAATTAGTTTTTGTGTGTTGAATTCAAACAACCACATGTGGAAAAGCATGAAAAATAACTGTTTGAGATTGTGTGCTTAGGATGCAAGCACAGCAGTATGGAACCATGCTGGGGCGTAAAGCCAGTCAGACCCTGCCAGCTGTCTCTGCCCTCCACACACACTTTGATGTCAAACACAGGATGGGAATGAATGCTAAGTGTCCAGGGAATATCTGGACAATCATCAAGGGCATAGCTGCTACACATCTTGGACACACTTAACATTTTAGTGGCACCTAAAGTAAGTCAAGGTAAAACCAAGGGAGAGGGAGTCTGGCACATTTCTTCAAACCAATGTACAAGAGTCATTTATGCAGACAGAAAGGCTTTTTTATCGAAACAAAAAACTCTGAAAATTATGCAATAAAATAATAAGCATCATTGTCTTCAACAAGAGACCTTAGCCTGACAGGGCTGTTACTTAAACATAGCGCCCCCGCATCCTGAAGTCAATTTTAGATCTCATGCACCCTATGGATTTTCAAAAGCAATATCCTGATCTCAAAAGCAGTCATCTCTCTTTATCAAAGGCCTCTGAGCTATTTGAATGGAGGTAATTAAGCACTTTCATCTCAGCCTTATTTCCAATAAAGCTTGTCTCCATTGTCACTAGTAACGGCTGCAAGCAACATTGATTAAAATCTACTGAATAACCACAGAGCGATTAACTGAGTATTTTGTATACAGTATATAGATATTTTTAGGGCTCTACAGTATAACTTTGACCTCTATTTCTGTCTGTTGTACATTCTGGTCAGCTTCCAGTGGGCATAGGTTGGCTGAACTTTTTTTTAGAGAGTTTTAGCAATCATTTGAATCGCAGAAATGGGCTCAAGTCAGATGTTTTCTCTGCTGGCAGCCCCTCACATTGAACACAGGAGCAATGGAATAAGAATCTGCTCAGTAGACGATTTTTCTGGTCCCTTTGACCCGTTGCGGGAAGATGGATTGTTATAATAATTGCTGGCCATCTGGGCAGTGGACTGTGAACGAACAGCTCCTTGGAGTGCAGCCACTGGGGTCTTTTCCCTGAAATACACTACAGTCAAGCCGGCTCTCAGTAAAGGACAATGTTACAATGGGTAGACAGCAGTCCTGTTTTATCGCTTTGTTTCTCTCATTAAGGAAATCTGGCAGCTATAACAGCAGTTATGAGTATGAGACATCTTTTATGACAGTCTGACATTAAGGATCCATTCACAGTTCGATCATTTTCTACAGATAGATATTAATGTGGTCTAAAACATCAGCTAATTTTGTCACACAAACCTTAAAATTGTACAAAATTGGTTAAGAGAAATAAAATAATCAACCAAAAATGTCAGTGTTTGCAGAAAGACATCATTGCAAAAGCAATAGTGATTTCTGAGAACCTCTGAAAAAGTTACTAATGCTCATCAAGCAGGAAAATGTTACAAAACCCCTGCCAAAAAGTTTAAACTTGACTGCTACATTTGGATTGCGAAGTGAGCAAAAGTCTGTCAGGTTAAGAAGAAACCCAGGTTAACCTACATGACCACCAGGAGAACACTGAACAGCAATGATGGGCGTGGAAGGGTTGAACATCAACTCCTCTGTTGATGTTCTAAGCAGCGTAAATCCCTATAGTGCCATCCTGTTTTAAGACATTCACATAGAGATTTGTAGTATTGCCTGGATACGCCCTACTGGACTAACAATGTTATCTTTGTTTTCTTAAAGTTGAAGGAGGGTAGTCATTTTCGGGCAAAGAACTGAAAGTTCACTTTTTTATTGACACTGAGGTAGCAGTTAATGGTAGACAGGGGTTATGCAACAGGATGATGAAACAAAGTACACATTATGCTAACTATGAATGGTTCAAACAAGAATAAAGTTAATGTTTTGGAATGGAGAAGATGTAACCTTGACCTTATGAAATGTGGAAGGAACCCAGGGAAGTGGCTGACTAGACCATCTAACTCAATAGATGCAATTCGAGTGATATGTTTTAGCCCTTTAGTAAGTGGATTGTCTTGATAAACTGGTTGAAAATGAAATGTCTTCTTGGGCTAAGGGATCTTCAATCCTGGTCCTCAAGAGCGGGTGTCCTGCAGGTTTTCATATGTCTCTGCTGCAACGTCCCTGACTCAGATCAATAGGCAATTAGCAGACTTTATAATGGAGACTTCAGCACAAAGGGCTAAAACTAATGTAATAACCAATTGCTGGTCGTCTGAAAGCAAATAAAAGTTTAATTTTCAAGGATCTTCGTAGATTAATTTCCACATTTTGGTCAGTAAATAAAAATAAATTAAATATCCCATCAAACTGCATTTTATAGGTTGCAGAGAAAAGAAAAGTCAATCAGGGCTGAAAGCATTTTGGAGTGAAATTTGCCACTGATAAGATAGCATTTATGATAACACACAGCACAAACCTCTTTCACCGGAGTTTCTTGAACTAATAAGATTTCATCTTCAACTGTAGCAGAGATACCCTCACAAATGGAAGCGCTCCAAGCTTGTTTCAGACGGCAAACAATTTCATTCCACTGAGCTTTTCCAGAGAACAGAAAACAAGCAGCAGTAATACAGTAATACTAAACAAGCTATGTGGGATTATGGGTATTCTTTAGTGAGGACACAGCAAGGAGTGACTCTGCAGAGATGAGGAGCACAGGAGGACAGATGAATGCAATCTGCATAGCTCACAAGTTCAAATCCATACAATTTAAGTGCCTTAATGAATTTTTCTAAGGACTGAGGATCTGACAATGCTGCAGCAGAGAAGAAAGAGCTATTACATAATGCGTCGCAAGAGATTGCGCAGATAAGGATTATGGATAAAGTCATAGAGGACTGAGTTCTGACTTGGATCCAGAGGCTGAACAGCAGGAGGTTGAAAAGGCTCCATCATGCAGCAGTGAAGGATACAAATGCCCCAGAAATGAAGCGAGCTTTGAAGACATGGCGAGGCAACGTCAACAATATATATCCCATGTTGCCAAGATGAAAATCTCCGCCAGGAGGTCAAAGACTTCAAAGAGCTGCAAATTATAAAAGGGATTGAGAGGATCATGAGGGAGAAGGTCATCAGAGATGTGTGTGTGTGTGTGTGTGTGTGAGCTTGCGTCTATGTATTACTTATGGGGAGAGAAATCTGTTTGCACACTCACTTTGTGGTGATCTGCCCCTATTTCTGAGGACAAACAAATCCCCATGATATCAATCATTACATTTTGATTGGGCTTTAAAGGTGCAATGTGCGAAACAGGATCTCACTCTGGTGCACCAGCATCTTAAAACAACTCTTTGTTGGCCTGAGGACAGTTATCTGGGGGCTGTGGCAGGATTTCGGTGAACAATCTGACAAATGTCACCAAAGATTTCAGTCTAAGTGAAGTAATTCTTGTATCATTGTGTTAAAGGAATACTCCGCCCTCAGAATGATGTGCCTTCATTTGTTTACTCACCCTCATGCTGATTGACATTTTGGAACACTTTCTTGATATTCGTCATGTAGCCGGAAATATGGGGAGGTTTTCGTTTTGCCTCGGTTCGGCTACATTGGAGTTGAATGGCGTCCGGTGAAAAAAGGCATCTTTTAGTATATTTTTATAGCTATATCATACACTCCAACCAATGGCGCTGCAGACTAGACAGATTAGAACCGCCCACATCATTAACATACGGACACAGAAATACAGAAATAAATGTACCAATAAATAAATAAAAGTAGAAATAAATGAATATAGAAATAAATAAATATAGAA
>JBBDHI010000019.1:9926774-9938319 GCA_037177115.1 Craterocephalus stercusmuscarum
AAATGCATAAATCTCATTGATACATATATGCTGCCTTGTTTATTGAACTTGCCACAAATTTACTGAATTTCGATGTAACAGAAGTAAATTCCTAAAAGGGAAAGACTGAAGGCAGATATTACAATGATTTCCCATGAGATCAAATAGTAATCAATGAAAAAGTGGTGCTCTACCATGGTGTTCCCATTTAGAAGAAACAGAAAAAGGATCTGTTGTGTTCATGAGAACAACGTGAATACAGTGTATAGATGGACGCAGACATGTATGTGGGTAGACTGAGAAAAAGAATAAGAACAAAAAGACAAAACATAATGATTAAGATCAGATATATGGAAAGAGACAAATTATATTATATATATGCACAGGCACAGGAGGCACATTAAGAGGCGCCATCTTTAAAGGAGCTACAACTGAGATCCCAGATCTTAAAGTTCCTTATGTTCCTAAGAGAACACTTCGCTCTCGGACTGCAGGTCTACTGGTGGTTCCCAGAGTCTCTAAGAGAGGACTGGGATGCAGAGCCTTCAGCTATCAGGCCCCTCTCTAAGGGCTGGGATATACTTGCTGTTGGCGACGAGTACTCATCATGGCCGCCATGCATCGCTAATGTAAGTTTGGCATGTCGGCCGCTCACGTTGATGCGAGGTAACGTGACTCGTGTGCGAGCTGCGATATTGACTTGACTGCTAGAGGTGCTTATCCACAATTTTGGTCAATGGACCACACGGACCGAATTTACGTGCACATCGGCTACATATACCAAATCTAAGACTTTCCCCCTTTAGTTTCTACAGTAACAGTAAAATTATCAGTTCTTCTTCCTTGTTTTCAAAGTCCATTTTCAACTCGTTGTTAGGGGAAACAACCTGTAAATACAACAGACCGGCAACTTGTAACTTTCAGAGTACAAGTGCTGTAAACTCCCCCTAGTTGTACCCTCCAGTATTGACCGTTTTGGCCACGCTGTGCCTTCATATAATTTTCAGCAAGTATGTACACAGACCAGAAAGAGCACTTGCGGGCACGCTTGCGTACACAGCAAGTATATCCCAGGCTTTATGGAACCAGCCCCAGCTTTAAAACACGGTCCTGTTAAAAGAATACAATACTTAACCTATCCAAGCCTGGACTCAAATGTTCTAATCAGGATGTAGATATGGAAAAATACAGTTTAGGATTTGTGAAACTTTTATTTTATTTGTGAAAATGCAAATTAGCCCAATTTATTCACATTTTTGGCATCTAGACCACATTAGACCTGGTCCTTTTGGAAAACTACAGCACCTAGACTCTTCAAACCTGGACTCAAATGTTATGCACAGTATAAAGATTCATAAAAACTCAGTCTCTGATTTGTGAAACCTTTATTCTATTTGTGAAAATGCAAATTAGTTGTTTCCACCCCCAACCGGTCGAGGCAGATGGCCGCCCTCCCTGAGCCGGGTCCTGCTGGAGGTTTTCCTTCCTGTTAAAATAAAAAGGATTTTTTTCTCCCCACCGTCGCAAGAAGCAGCTCAGAAGGGGATTGATCGAAGACTCTGTTCGATTCAGTCTGTTGGTTCCCCTATATAGGCCAGAAAATATATTTTTCAAAACAAAAGCATGGATTATTTTTTTGTCTTCTAAGGCCATAACGCAAAGTGTTTTAATGAAACAGTTTTGGTGAAATTTGTGACACAGTGAGTCACATTTTGATCTCCATTTCTGGCCCTCTGGAGAATTTCCAACCATGAAAGGACCAGACAGCCAGAAAGCAGATAGAAAGTATAAGGGGTAAAGCAAAAGCTGCCTCGGGACTTGTTTTGACAGATCTTGCTCTTTGGTCTTTGACAGGTTTAAATCTCTTCCTGGTTAAAGAAAATGCTCTATCTGAAGAGGGTAAGTTAGGGCCCCAAAGTCAGAATTGTTCCAACTCCCCGCTCCCATAATGCCAGCATGTCGTGCTCCACTCAAACCAGAGGACGGAAAAAAGGGGGGAAAAAAAAGATCACCGTCTCCCCGCGCATAAGGGTGAGGGTTGGCTGTGTTGTCATGGCAACCCCGTCCTACAGCTGTCGAGTGTTCATCAGTTTCCACAGCAACACCATAAGGTAGAGACAGTAAGCAATTATTTCAGACATAATATAGTTGAGAGGGTCGAATAGAAGCTTTATTAGGTCAAATTAGCCTGCTGCAGACATTCAGAAGAGACAAGGCTTGTGCTCATCTGAGTCAGAAGGCATGGGATTTGCTCACTGATTTGACCAAATTAGGTGGATATGATACTGAAAGTGATACAAAAGAGATAACGGTCAACTGAGAATTGCTGCAATCATTAATCCTCTGTGAAATAAAACTATGTGCAAAGGGTGCAATAGGCAGTGATAATCTGCAGGGGAAAAAAGAAAATAAATTCCCGTTTTTGTTGAGCTCCTCCATGTTTAAGGACAAAATCCCCATTAATTCCTATGACCTGCTGATTGTCATGGAATTTAATTGCAAGTGGTGAAAAGTTAATTGACTGTGAGGAGTTGAGCTGACCTTGTCCAATTATCATTTGTCATGGTGAGCCAGGGCCCCTCAAATAAGGGGTCCAACAGTCTCAAGTGGAACGACTTAACATTAGCTGGTTTTATTCACAGTGAAATTTTGTGGACATATTTCCAAGGGACTTCTTGGGAAAAAAATACTTTTTACACAGCAGGAATTACTTAAACATCTAGCTGGTATTAACCCTGGAAAAGAGTGAAAGAGCAGGAGGAAGTATGGCTTAATATGCTGAGCGAGTGAGAACAGTTGCTTGTTTAAAACAAATTTTACACAGACACTAACCTGAATTTTTCAAGAGATGTTTAAGGGAAGCTGAGACTTTCCAGAGCTGCCCATTTATGATCAGATCAGCCAAGATGGATGTTAATATCCAGTATAAACATATTTCTACTTAGTAATCTTAGTGAATTTTGGTTTTTGAAGACAACGTTATAAAACGTTATTTCACTACATGTAGCCAAATTGCGCCACATTGCCACCAGAACTGGCTGTAGCAACTCAGTCAAGTGTTAGCTAACAGTGTGAAATTTCAGTTATACCTCTATTATTTATATTGTCGCCATTTATGCTGTTGTGGTTTTCTGTCCTTTTGTCATTCACCCTGTATATATATTTCTCTCTGTTTCCATTATTTTGCTTCCTGTTGGTCTTTAAGTATTTTTGTGTTGGACTTTGTGGCTTTACAACCACTTATTTCTCTGTCTACCAGGTTTAGTTGTTTGGCTCCACAAGTGAAATCAAGTAAACTTTTGTTTTTAGTACCTCCTGCCTGCCGCCTTTGCTCTCCTGTATCGAGTAATCTAAAGAACATGAGTGTTTAACAACCTTTCCAGAAAATGCTTTTGATTTTGCTCCACAACAACAACAAACACACAGCCAGTCAATTTGGGAAAAAAGCTGCCTCAAGGTCCACAGAGCCAAAGAAGCTGTCAAGGTCAAGAACAAGAACAAACGATCTGATCAATTTTCATAAAAGAATGTACAGATTGCCCATCAAATCCAACAACACTTCATGAGCATGAATGGTAACACCAGGCCAGAATTCAACCAAGCACAATGGCAATTTCCTTACTGGATAAGAGGTTCACCATACACATCCTTTTTATGAGAACAACACCAGAGGGGACAAGGCATAGTAATTAATTGTAGTCGTTTGGAAATAGAACATGAATGACCTAGAAAGTTATGAAAGTGATATTTGATTTATCTCAATTAGTACAGTCAGGGCCTTATGTTCCACGAATTAGACACTCATGAAACTGGTATGAAGATGTGGAAGTGGAAATAGAACTGGGCTGCAGATGAGATATTATAGATTCACACCTGGTGGACTCCCAAAAGATTGAAGATCATTCAGACAGAGGAATTTCCCTCACCTCTCTGTCTCCACACAGAGAATTGCTGCATTTAGTCTAAATGTCCGGACTCACCTGGCCTCCATTAAGGTCCTAATGTCAATGAGATAACATGTGGGTTGTTAACACACTCAACCATTACATGAGATGCTGGGGGTTATGGTCACATGAATCAAGGTGTAAAGAATGGTTAAATGGCCTGGGAAGGGAGGTCAAGCCAGCACTGTGTCATTGTGGGACCCATTTGCGCCTCTCTTTAGCAAGGTGTCCATCTCTGTCCATATCCCTTTGTGGTCCTGCTCTACAATTTGGTAGAGCACATTTTTCAGTGATTATCATGAATTTTAGTAAAGAATTAGTGGAATAAACCCTCCTGAACCTCTAACAATAGCTTTGGGTATGTGATATCAATAAAAAAAGTGTTATCCTACTGCTGTTTCACATTTTGACAATTTCACTGTCATTACTTTATTATTGATTCTTATCTCACCTGCTTGATAAAAAAAAACATTTATTTGTATTTATATATGTATTTCATATTTTCTATCTCTATGTAGAATCCTCTGGGTGCTCATCAGACATTGCGCAGGGAGACACAGTTCAGGATAATTAGGGTAAAAATACAGGAATTGAACTTGGGTTATTTCTCAGATTCATTACAAACCAAATACTGCCTTGTTGCAATCTGCAGCTCTACCACTAGATGCTTAGAAACTTAATTTCATTTAAGTGTTTTCCAGTCTTTGTGCTAAAACAGCACATTTGCTTTTAAAAAAACACCACTGTTTTAATTCTAGGGTCATTGTTGGACCGCCGATTGAATTTGGTGGCACACAGCTCTGAAAAGATTTAACATTATGGATAATATTATATAAGCTGGACTGTCAACTATCTGCTGTTCCCACTAAACCAATATAAAGAGGTTACTTGATACAAAATGCAAATTTTTCACATATTAATTCGTCCACCACCAAATGGGATAACAAAACATAATGGATTTAATTTCACTCCAAACATGGCTCAAGATTTTAATCATTTCCCTTCTTATGAGCTGTATTGTTCAGTACTAAATTCATCCCTGAATCAATGTGCTTTTTGTTTCTCTGCTATCAAGCCTGAGCCTCTGTCTGGATTGTTATGCTGCCTCAACACACAATGCATATGGAAAAGAAATGAGAAAACATTTTTGCCCAAAATCTGAGAGCACTATATTTGGACAGCACATTATGGAGGCAGCCTTGGGGTCTTGGCATTTCAAGCCCTCAATGTATTCCAGTTTGATTTTAATCAACGTGACAAGCTCACTAGGGTCGGCAGGGGTGAGCTCAGCGTGGCATGGCAAAAGTGACGTCACTCAGTGGGACAGCTGAACCATAATGTACCTCTTTTTTTACTCCCCAAGATCAAGCACTTATTGGTATAAATAATACATTAGCGGCGAGGACATTATCACCGACATATTAACACCATCAGAGACAGCCTTATGACATCCCACTTTACTGCTCTTGAAGAACAGATTTTATTGTTGCCGCTCCTCTTAGGAGAAAGGATCATTGAATTCAAAGAAATTCCATCCACTGAGACTTTGCTTCTGCCTCTTAGCTTTGATTCTGGATTAAGTTGTAAATCTCAGTTCTATAAATATAAAAAGAGCACAAAAAGGTGTCTAAGAAACAGGATGAGCCAGGTTTGGTCACTTTGAACGGCTTTTGTAACCCACTAACCGCACAATGAATTTATCCTCTACATTACTAAATCAACCCAGAAACTGCATCAATGAGAAATGCAGCTGCTTTAAAAGTCTCTATGTATCATGCGTCATGTTTTTATTCCCAAGTCTTTGGTTTTTTTCTTTGTATGTACTCATCATATCCTTGGGCTGTGGCTGTTAGATATTCACTGTGAACAAGTGCCAAACTTCATAAGCTTATGCTAATGAAGCAGTAAAGCACTAGTCTTGCGAAGACGAATTAGAAATTTATGTTGTGTGTAAAACACATAAAAAAGAAACAATAATGCTACTACTAGAAAGGGTAACATTTTTTTTCAAGTCAAGAACCTGAGCCAGTAGCTCACATACTAGCACCAAACAGGAAGCAGTTGATGAAGAAACTTGGACCAACAGCACTTTCAGTCTGGTGAGGTCATAGGGTTGAGCTCTGGGATTGAGAAGAAAACGCATTGGAGTCATCAGGGAGTGCGGGCCAGCTCAGGCCAATCAGTCATCCTGTTAACCACAGCAGGGCTTCCCCCACAACAGCCAGGGTAATGGAGCCAGACAATACCAGGCGGTCAGTTGACACCTTTCCTTTCTGCTTAACACAAATGTGCAAGCAATTCTGTGACTGTGCTGGATAACATTTATTCTTTATGCATTTAAGTGTGCAGGTAGATGAAGGTACCCCTTCCCTCATTTTTATCTGGAAACAAACATCCTTACGCACAACAGACAGCTAATATAACCGCTATTCATGATCATTCTTTGCTTGTTTTTTCTGACATTCTAATACACAAAAATTATGAAGTACTGAGAGTATGAGTTTGCACAGAATTACCCAAAGAATAGGAAACATTCTGAGGGCTTTCTGAAGGACATCATGATACAGAGGAAGAATTTTTTATCAGCAGTGGAGCCAGGTGCTAAAATAAATCTGAAATCTAGCTTTCCCAGAGCTCACCTTTGCATTAGCTCATTTATAAGCATGCTGCACTCCGAAAGCAAAGAAATGTTTCTATTCAGCATTCAGCACTGCAGTGTAGCTCCTAAGTGGTAACTGATGTATGTTAAGTGCTAATCCAGTTAGTGAAGACACATCCCATATTAATCAATATGCCTGCTTGTCCTCTGGGGACCCTTTCTGTCTGATTGTGTCACCCTGTTACCACTGTGACATCACACAACCTGTCCTGTTGGCCAGGATTTAAAGCACTGTCCTCAGGTCAAACAACTAAGCTGCCTTATTCATGGTTCTTAAGGGAGATTTGAGGTTGGGGTGATGACAAGCACGGGGTGTGTGCATGTGTGTTTGTCAGGCAAAGGTAGACGGAAAGACTGAAAGACAACATGGTTGGGCATTTAAGCTGGTTGGGCTCCAGTGACACTTTCCTTACATGCTATGATAAGAGATAAGACTGGCTAGGAGCCTGAAAGGTATTTCCTGAAATGATTTAACCAAGGAATTAAGAATGAGACCAATTTTGCTTATGAATGTTACAGCCCTAGGTCTTGTGGGTTGGGGCCTGGGTTGTTGTTGTGTTTCCTTTCTGTCCTTTCTCCTTTAACCACTGGTTTCGGTCTCCCTCATTTTGTTGCGGTTCTGTGCCAGCCGTAACAATTGGGGGCTCGTCCGGGATGCGGAAACTTTTATTTTTATAGCATATACATGTATAGCCTAAATGTAGTCAGATCCAATCATGCATTAAAGAAGTGACACTGATATTGATAAACCTATTACTGCTGCCCACCCATCCTCGTATTGGCTGCAGCAACTGAATTGGAGCCTTTAAAGTCTCATGTCTGTCTAGGACTGTAGTTTATTGTTCTTATGATAAATATGTGGCCCTGGATCTATGTCTAGAAATGGTCATTTGGTGCGATCTTTGTTTTTCATTCACTTTGACTCAAGTGACATTGCAGAACCAAATAGGCCATCTGTTGTTTTTGCTTTGTCAGCACCTTTCGTCACGGAAAGATAAGAAAGGGAGAAACAAATGCAGCAAATGTGTTGTTTGAACCTCTGTCAAACCCTCCATCAAGTGTTTATCTCTGACATGTCTGGTATGTTTCATATTACAAAATCAAGTGGCTGGGATATTAAAGACATGACCCAGAATGTAAAAAAACACTGTGCCTACCATCTGGTCACTTAGCAAGTCGAAACCTCTCATTCTACATTGCTCAATAGCTGGCATAGGTTTGAGTCCTAGCCATGGTCCTTTACTGGGTCTGGGTCTCTCTCTATGAGCCCCTTTTTTTGTCAAATAAAAGCCACTAGCACCTGAAAAATCTTTCATCAAAGAGAAAGATTTGAAGAAAAACTGCACTGCTACCTTGGAAGTGTGACAGTGTGTGGGTCCTGAAGCTTAACTGGTAGAATCGGCGGGACAAGGTGGGGCTGGGTAGTTGGGTAGCTTTTGGATTCAAGGTGTGGGATATACTTAAGAATAGTTAAAATGTAAAGTATATTACCTTAATCCACAGATAGCATCTCCAGCTGTTTAAATAAACACCAATTAAAGACAACAGGTGATGCCTGAAGAGACAACAGGCACATAGCTAATGACTGACCCAGAAGGAGTTTCCCAACACTGATAACACCAAATAGATATTTTAATTCAATATTACTATGGGTTTAAATAAAAATATTAACAAACTCCTCAGTGTTTCTGATCATAGATGATCATGGAAGGAAAAAAACACCGGCTTGCTGAAATTTTCACATCCATGTGTGCAGAAAATGAGTGTGTGAACTGGTTGCCAAACAATTTCATTTCTTCTGAAGTCTGAGAGTGCCATCTAGCTTTGTCAGGCCAGAATAGCCACACTGCACATCACCACTTTGTTGGCTCTTAAAATCATACGGCTACTAGATCTAGATGTCAAGCTATACACGATAAGAACTTAATCAAAATGACCTGCAAAATAAATTACAGCCTAAAGCTTTGCAGACATAACAACTTATCACTGGATGAAAAACACTGTATATAACTGCCCTCAGTCAGTTCCAGGGTCCTGCTTTTCCACATGCTGACACACTGTTACAGCCTACAGAAACACTCACCGAGCACTACTGTTGTTAGAGGTGCCTGTGCTGTTCTGGCTTCAAAAGGCATTCTCAGCCAAACTAATGGGCATGATGCACACAGCTGCAAAATCATCTGCACAGCAGTCCAAAGAAGAAAAAAAATCTGCTAATTGCAGACATGATGGGACTAATCAGCCAACTGCATTATTTCCTGAGAAAAATGTTTTCAGTTTTTGAGAAAAACATTTTGTATAATTTTGTCTACAACTACAATAACTGATTTCGTGCCACATGAATAAACTATGAAAGCACCGAAAACGAGGCCTTGCGTAGCACAACCGCTGTTTTTAGCCGGCTAACAGAGCTTTGTTTTTTGTGATTTGCATGAATGAAGAAAATACTTACCCTATGCACATAGTAAAAGCATATTAATTAATCCTATATCCATTAGAAAGAGATTCAATAAATAACACCCAAGAAACAACCAAGCCAAAGATTCGATACAGGAGGGATAGTCCGTTATGTCTCATCCCTTCTGGGAGGCATGTGATATGTTCACAGTATCCACTCTGTAAATTACTTGTAAATGTCAGTTTTTGTTGCATTATACTTGCCGGCTAACAGCGCTTTGCTTCTTTAACCCACCTACCTCTGTTAGCTGGTCAGCACCCGTTAGCTCTGGGTTAGCTTTGTTAGCACATAGCTCGGAGTTTGATGGGTGTCAATCATCTCTCCCCACACTCACAGCCCCCCTCTCCATGCCTCCTCGTCGGCCATTTTTGGGCTTTCCAGCAGTCATGAACATGAAATTATTCTACATACATATTACTTACATCCTAAATCTGATTAAAAATTATAATATGCCATGGGTCCTATGCTTAAGCAAGTTAAGTATATCTGAGATTTTTGGTAAGTAATCTGGCCTTATAAGCCATCATATTGCTCTCCGTAAGCAGTGGTACAGCACTACCCAGCAGCTCAGTCAGTGCAGTAGGTTCCCAGACTCTGGGTATGCATGTAGTCATATAAAACTTTGTATTCAACAGTAAGTGATTCAGCGCAATCACAGATGCACAGATGCTGCTGCCAAAGGACCATGGAAAAAGATGCAGAGTGCGCAAATGAGCAGAGCAATCAGACATCCATAGTCACTGAGCACGAGAAGGTCTAACAGTTTACAAGTGTGTGTTTTGCATTGATGTAATAGATCTGTATATATTAAGTACGTGAGTAAATTTCATCCTTGTTAATTCTGTCAAATGCAGCACTGGGTAAATTATGTGTCCAAGTTCACTTTCTAAAAATCAAATAAAAAACATTGAAGCTGTCCAGCAATTTTAGTTCGTTATTCTAATTTGTTGCAAAAACATGCCCAGTTTCTTGTTCAGTTTGTTTTTTCCATTTTTAGATTCCCTGCTTTGGCAACACTTTTTTTCTGTTGTGGTCCATTAAAACTAGTTCCTCAATGTAGGTGCCTGCTATCTGCTCTGTTCCTACTCCTCACAAATGTTCAAAATGGACTAAACTGGAAATGTTACACAGTCTTATCACATTAGGACAACACCTAATCGTATCTCTGAAAAATAATAATTTTAACTGGTAACGAGCCAGAAACATGATACTTTACCAAAGACTGAGCATAGGCGGGGAGGCAAGGCTCCAGAGTCTGAGCAAAAGTCTGTAGGGTGCAGTTAAAATGCAATTTATACCTTCGCGGACCATCATGGAAGCATCACTCTCAGCTCGTGCAGACAGGAAAACGTGCAGCTCTCTGAATACTTTGTGAGGTATAGCTGTTGGAGCTGATGCTGGATGCTGGTTAGATGCTGATTGGATGATAGTTAACTTGAGCAGAGAGAGGCTGAGAAAAGAAATCAGAAAGATGGAGGTTCATTTAGTTATTAACAGAAAAGAAGCATAGATGGAAGCAGACAGCAACTCCCCTCTTTAGTCTTCATCATATAGCCGTTTCACTTCATCACAAAGCAGATCTTTTCCATTTATTTTCTGTTTTCATGACAGAGCAAAGCTACAGCACCAACAACAGCATCAACTTTAACAAAAGCAGCACCCAGCTCAGTTTCACATATTTCTAACTACTGCCCCTAAGCGGTAACAACATGCTAAGACGAAAAGGAAGAACATTTGAACTTGGTTGTACAGATGCAGCTAAAAGTTTGTGGGTCTGTCATTATTTTCAAACCTAATACTTTGCATGTCTGCCTCAGTGTGTGCTTTCCAGTCCATACTCACAGGAAAAAAGACTACTAAGGTATTCCTCCAAACTTTTGTGTTTGCCTATCTGCTAAACTCCAATCCATGATACTTTCCAAGAGCAAAACATGCTCCCTATGAATGAATGAATGAAGAAAATACTTACCCTATGCACATAGCTGATTATAGTAAAAGCATATTAATTAATCCTATATCCATTAGAAAGAGCTTCAATAAGTAATACCCAAGAAACAACCAAGCCAAAGATTTGATACAGGAGGGATAGTCCATTATGTCTCATCCCTTCTGGGAGGCATGTGATATGTTCACAGTACCCACTCTGTAAATTACTTGTAAATGTCGCTTGTTGCATTATACTTGTATGTGTGTAATAACAATAAAGCTAATCTAATCTAATCTAATGTCGGGGCCACAGCCTTACCCGATTCAGGGTGTGAGCTCCATGGAAGACAACGGGTGGCAGAAACAGACTGAAAAGGAGCTCTGGATCAAAGGTTGCCTGTAAAAGACAGAGCTAATGTGTAGGTGGCTGACAAGGCCCCACGGGGAGCCAGAGACCTCCGTTTACTGAAAGTGACTGACAGAGAAATGACACACATATCAGTGATTGGAGCAGCCCTGTTATGACAGACAGGCACAAGCTCCTTTTCTCCTTTTTCAAATGCAATGTGTCTATATATA
>JBBDHI010000019.1:9946428-9960412 GCA_037177115.1 Craterocephalus stercusmuscarum
GAAACAGTATCATAGGGGAAAATCTGTGGCCCTTTAATTTAATTTGCATTTTAAATTATGCTAACAACAGTGGTGTCATATTTGCCTGGGGCTAGATTTTACTATTCCTTCTCACCTAATGGGCGCTAGAGTGTTTAAGCTACTGAGAGCAATATATCTCAACAGGTCTCCTCTTGGCCAATTTGTTTTGAATTATACCTTATAGCAATAACAAGTCGAGCCATTACCTCATCAAATATGAAGAACTGAAACTTGAAAATATAAGCATAATTTCGATTATTGGCTAAATTGAGTTGACCGTGAGAATTTTCCATGCATAAAAACAACAATCTGCTATTTTGCAAAGTTGTGTCCTTGATTTCTTCAGTGGAAAAATAGATTACGACGCTTCTACAAAGAAACTTCTCTGTACCGTCTAATGAATAGAATTGGCTGCTTTGAATTAATTTTTTCCATAACAGTAGACTAATTGTGGTGCCTCTCTACAAGGTTACTTGACAAGGGAGCTATGAAAATAGCCCGACTCACTTAGGACATTCTGCTGGTGGTTGATTTGAATGTTTCTGATTGCTCAGCAGGGGGAACGTCTTGTAATTGTAGCCTAAAAGCTCCCACAGGAGCAGTGTGTTTTTGTGTTTTATACCCAGACTTACCAGTTTATTTTGAGACAAAGCAACTTCCACAGCCAACTGAGGTATATGAGGAATGACCTTAAACCTCAGGTAATCAGTTGTGTTTCCCCCCCACCCCTCTCTCAATTTAAACTGCAGCTTGTTTTGTTGTGACAGCCTGTTTTAATCAGTTCAAGTGTAGCCTCTGTTAGTTGGCAGGTTTGACTTGCAGCAGCATCGGCATGGATTTAAGTGAATGGCAACTTTTTAAACTTTAACAGAGGGGTGCCAGGTTGTAAAAGAACAACAAAAAACTGTGTAGCTGTTTAATTTAGAAGAAAACTGAGGCAAATAAACAGCTGTTGAGGAATCCAGAGCAAGTCTTCACCGGGCGCTCCTCTAAACAGCTTCGTCATTTTGGCTCAAAGGAGATACTATTGATATTTCCATTAAAACCTCCATTGTTTGGTTTGGGCCGGAGATGAATGGACTCGTGCTCATAGAGGATATGCGGCTAATTGGCGCTTATATTCTGAGGACTAAATTTTCCATTAGGATTGCGAATGTTGCTGTCACTTCCATCCATCACCATCCATGTGTTCTCTGCACTGAGGCAATCCGGCTGTGGCTGAAAAATGGTTTTGTGATCAAACATTATCGACTCGCGCAGTCAATAACCTTGGCAACAGTAGTTCCTCTTTCCAGCAAGAACCACACATCACAGCGCGTTTGGTTAGTGGGGGCAGGGGAGGATTTTTCCGAGCTTTGGTTAGGGCTTTGTGGTAACGCTGACAGTCTTGCGAGCAGACGCATTCAGTCAGACTGAGAACTGCCACTCTGTATTCAAGCAATCTACTTCCAGTCATTTCAATCACAAGAGCAATAACTCAAACTTTCTCTCATCTCACTGTCTATTAGTTAGACACTTGTTATATCTCTTCTTTCCTTTCATTTTGCCCAGTCCTTTCTTGTATTTCAGTCCCTTTTCCCCTCCACTTCCGCTCTGCACTCTCCTTTGCATTTCCAGTGGAATTAATCAAGCGTGTTCTTGTGTGGCTTGACTTCATTACATTGTAATGAAGCTTAGCCTCAGGTGCAGTGAAGGAAATGGCTTAAGCAGAAAGCAGCATTGCCCTTGTACACCATTATCTGAAACCAGTTTCACACAAAGGCTTTTGCAGAGCAGATTATTCAAGATAGAAATGACCATTTCAGCCCCCTCTTCCTGATGAGTGTTACTGCATTCTGTTTAGTAAAATTTCGCCGTGTCATCTTCCACTCTTTCGACCTTTGTCATTCTGTTTTAAGTCTACACAGGCCCTGTTGCTTTATCTTGTGCCTTTTTTGTCCCAGTAATGAGCCATTTTTCGCCTCTTAACATCTGCCAAACTCGGAACGCTTTGCATTCGGGACCCATCTCCCATGCACGAGGATTCAGGCGTCCTTTTGATTTGCCCTCTTTTCTTTGCCTCTGTGTTTCCGAGTCTTTCGCCGCTCTACTTTGTAGACCAAGTTTGCTGACAAACTTTCTTAGCCGGCTTTTGGCTGCGGCCGCGTCTGATGAAAGGTAATTTGGAGCTCATTCAGAGCACGGCGCTCCTCTTGATATGGTGCATCACCGAAGAGTAATTGGAACCTGGGGATGGTGGTGGTGGGGGTGGTGGGGGTGCGGGTTTTCTGCGGGCACAGTGAGGTTTGTCCAAAAGAAAACACTGCTTTAAGTTTCCCTACCATTGTATTCAAGTGGGCAACATCTGTGGTTGCAGACAAAGCATCTGGCTTTGCTTTAGAGCTTAAAGTGAACTTTCCCCCTTGTCAAGAACTTGAGGAGGCAACCTTGCCCCTGCAGCCCCTCACCATGACTTTCTCTCTGCACATGTTTTTTTTTTTTTTCCCCCTCACGGTGTGGTAGAGAATCAGTGTTAAATGAATTGTTTGAGGTGTGAAAATTCACAAGAAGCAGCCTTTTTTTTTGGGACGGTTACCTGGGGTGGTGTCCTCGTCCTAAATTACGGCACCACAAGTCCAATAAACTGAGTGCTTTAGTCTCATTTTCACCGTGACTGCTGCTTCTGCAGGAGCCGCATACGAAAGCCATGATCTAGTTAGTAGCATATCAATTGGTGTACTCTTCTGCTCCAGGTTACCACGAGTACAGGATCAGGGATTAGCTATATGCGACGGATTTGTGTGTGAAGCTGGCAATATTGCAAGCATGTAAACACTCCGGTTGGCTTTCATTAACGGGGAAAAAAGTGATGCGCAAATGAACCTTTCACTCCGAAGAATTATTGACATAATCCAGGTAATGCCCCAGAGGTAATTGCGGTCGGAACGCTTATTCTGGCAAAGAGGAGGAAGTTATGCGTCCTCCACATGTAAGCCGCAAGCTGGCGCATGTCATTATTACACGTGTTCGGGTCTCCTTCGTGGCTTGTTCTAACTTGCCCCGGCTATCTGTTGCTCTCCTGCAAGGATGCAGAGGTGAAGTGCTTTCCGGCCCTGCCGAGGTTGTGTTACATGGTTTTGCGAGCCCGTTCATTCTTCCTAGTTAAATGTCATATCTGCTTGGAAAATGTTGCAGTCATTTCTGTGCCCCGACTGCCTGTGTCAGACGTTAAATGGCACTTGAATTCAGCTCTTGTAACAGCAGGATATGCAGTTTTCCTCTCAAGCATTTAGCATTCTCTCACGCCCTGCAGCCGAAGGCACACACATCCTTTTCACTCATATTGAAGTTGTTACTAATCTCATACACTCATGATTAGCCTCATCTCTGATCTCTCATTTTGTCATATTTGCGCTCTTTCATATGAGTATGAGTTGTTGCAGTTGAGTGGATATTCCAGAAATTCTTCATTTCTGTCAATTTACAGTTTTGCTCTTTAAGAATTGGATCATTTTTTTTTAACCTGAAGTGAACCTGAAGATCTTTTAGTTTCTTTTCCTCCATTTGTTGTGATAGGGGAATTCTATTTATATCATGTCTTAGGTTGACGTTGGCAGGGTTAGGGTTGTATGGAGTAGCATATTCAGATCCTTTCCTCTAAATAAGCCTTTCCAACCTGGAACCTTTGGATGTCAAGATAAATTCAGGGGGTTTCCAGATTGTTGTGAAAAAGACAAAAAAAGAGAGTTGGTCCACGTTGATCAAAATAATTTTCATCAGGACTGCAAAAAAGTAACACTTTGATGCAAAGAGATTAATCTGTGAAATGAATCTGTTTATTTTTAACGCAGTAATGCATAAAGTACAAACTTATTACCCACACTGAATTTGGCTTGGTCTTGGTGAGAGAAGCTGATTTTGGGCTTGTTGGTGCTTTGTTACGGTGGCAAACTGACTCCACCAAAAACCACTTTATCCTCCTTATCCTCTCAAATACCAACCTATGTTATCCTGGGGGTTGTAGCTGTAAGAGTTCTAAATTATTCAGTCAAAAAGCCTAAATGTGGTGCTGCTTAATCATTATAATGAAATAATAAGTCTACTTTTAAGCAGAGTTTGAAAACCTTTTTAAGATTGCTTCAAACTGCCACTGTCTTTATTTGCGTCTTCTTCACGAGAAGAAAATGAAATGTCACTTTGCTCCACATATACGTTCATACTAAGAACAGAAAACTGCTTGAATTGTGTTTTCCTTTGCCTTCAGACATGTTTAGAACAGCTGTCTTTAGCATCTCTTTTTTGGACGTGGTCTATTTTTACATTAGTCATGTCGGCCGGGTATTTTCAGACAGAAGTGAGAGGTAAGAACAAGTTTATTCCGCTCTTATCTGACACCCTCTCACAGGCACCCGTCTCTCACAGCTGCTGCTCTCTTAGCTGCGTTTAACCCCCGTGTCTTTACAGATGTCAGCCTCTTCGATTTGAAGGCGAAATCCAAGAAACACATCGACACACACGCTAATAGCACTAGTGTGCCTCCTTGTTAACCATGCCCTCTCAAGTCAGCTGTCTTAATAGGCGTGTCCTAATGAGCTCTAATTGCGAACGGCTAATTTGCAGGGCCTGAGTCATTGTCTTTCTTAAAGCGCCTTATATGATGCTTTGCTGAAACGCTAATTGGGGGGTCTAACATGGCTTCATCAGGGCAAGACTACGAGGGGCTTCCCGAGAGCTTTGTTCTGCTTTTCTTTCATACGTTGCTCTTCAAGATTCAGTCCTCTGCTGGCATCAGTTAGCTTAGCGAGGGCATCCGCAGACTTCCATTTCCCCCCCTTCGATCACAAACGTTATTTTAGAGACACTAGCCATTTTCAAAGAAGCAACTTCAAAGCATGTTTAAAAGGAAGCAGGGTAGAGCTGATCAAAGGTTAAATTCTACACAGCGTGACTCTTTTCACAATGCATAGTGAGATTTCTTCAAGATTATCAAGAGCAGTTCACCTGCAGTAATGCAGATGGTGAGTTATTTTGTGGGGAGATTGGAGGAAATGGGCCTGAGGGGAGTCCTGGGAGAAATCCTCCTCAAAGTGCCGCACATTTTATTTACGCCAGGAGAGGATGTTGTACATTTCTTCCCAATTTGATCACTGCCGCTGTACATTCCTCTTTTCCCCTATTTGTATTTATTTGACTTGGGTTTTTTTGGGGTCAAATGCAAGACATCTTAATTTTTTTTCTTTTTTTTTTTTTTTAAACCAAAAAGAGCAAGAGCACAGGCAGGTTTATTGCATTGGCTGTGAGCCAGCTCATTTAGCCTAAAAAAGTAATGAAATCTCTCAAATGACCCAAACAATTGAAATTTGTGAGGCAGTTTCATGTGCTGGAGAAAGGTGCTCCCTGGTTTTATTGGTGGTATCACATTTTAGTCAGAGGGAGAAATGAAATAAGTCTTTCAAATTGATATCTATGACCAAAGGGACAGTTGTGGATTGATGAAATGTAGGTTCTTTGTCGATCTTACCCATGGTGGTGAGCTTTCCTCTTCCTTTCTGTTCGTTTCAGGACTGCTGGCTCAAGTTCGCACTCAAACATCAAGAAGAGGCTCCATGATGCACTGGCCGCTGCCAGAAGCTGGCCCAAGGCAGCTGTGCCAACCATGCCCCTCCCTTGCACTGTAGAAGCGTCCCCCTGCGCACCATGACGGAGAGGCATTGAGGTTCACTCCCTGACGATCATCTCAATCCTCTCCTCTCCCCGTCCCTCAGCATCCTCCATCCCCACCATGCTGCGCTTCTTGCCTCTCAAGCTCGGCCGCCTCTACCGCTGTCTGAAGCTCCTGCTGTTGGTGGGATTGTCCGTCATCTTGCTGATGAACACCCACACCCTGTTCGCCTCCTTCCAAAAGAACGAGCTCACAGACCGCCGCTTCATCAACCTCAACAAGTGTCCCGCCTGCTTCGGCACCAGCTGGTGCCGCAAGTTCATGAACGGGCAGGTTTCCTTCGAGACTTGGGGTCGCCTGCGGTTTCTAGATGTATTTAATGTCAAGAATGTTTACTTTGCCCAGTACGGAGAGCCCAGGGAGGGGACCCGGCGCGTGGTGCTCAAAAGGCTGGGCTCCAACCAGGAGCTGGCCGAGATCGACCAGAAAATCTGCAAGAGGGCCACGGGCAGGCCGCGCTGCGACCTCATCCAGGCCATGTACAAGACTGAGTTCGCCCGGATCAACGGGGACGTCCGTCTGCTCACTCCAGAGGTGGTGGAGGGCTGGTCGGACCTGGTGCACTGCCCCTCCCAGAGGTTGCTGGACCGCGTGGTGCGCAGGTACGCCGAGACCAAGGACTCCGGCAGCTTCCTGCTGAAGAACCTGAAGGACACAGAGAGGATGCAGCTGCTCATGACTTTGGCTTTCAACCCAGAGCCTCTCGTACTCCAGGTGCTGGCTGTTTAAACCTTTACTTAAGATTATTTCTGAGAGTGTGTGTGTGTCTGTGTGTATGCGCAAGCCTTTCAAGCAGAGTGATATTTGACTATCTTTGAGGTAAATATTGCATGGAAATTAAGGGTTGTCTGTCAGCTGATCGGGGCAGCAGGTGTTTTCTTGCGACGGTTACTGGATTACGCAAGGAGGATCAGAGCATCAGAACAAAGCAGACCAGGGTGTGTGTGTGTGTGTGTGTGTGTGTCCCAGTAAATTACAGGGTGGGGATCATCATTTCCCTAACTCTTCCATAGATCTGAGACGCACCATTACACCCTCCCTTAACTCCAGTCTACATCCAGACTCTCTATGTGGAGCATGAATATTCCCCTCCTAGAACAGAGACAGGTTTAAGAGCTGTGGCCTCTGAAAAAAAAAAAAAAAAAAAACGTGAGATTTTGGCTGGCGGCAATACTGCATATTTAACACAAAATGTAGGGCAGGTTTGAATTATTCACGGTTGCATTTGTAAACGGTCCACGTTGTTTTTAATCTTAATACATGTCCGTGTCCTCTGGATTCCCGTCAGATATGGGCGACTTGAATGGAGGAATATCCGGGAGATTCTGCAGTGAGATTAGCACCACTCCTCTTCATCTTTTCTGAATCTCCAAAAATAATTCATTCGCATCCATTTCTACACAAAAAGATATTAAGCTGAAAGTTGAGTCATATTTGCAAGACTGTAGAAGATTTTGGGTTTTAATCCCGATTGTGGACATTAGCCCGTTTTGGCTGTGACGTCATGAATTAAGTCAACAAATGTCAATGTTCCAGAATAAAATAGGATGCTTGTTTAATTTGACTTTGAAAGCATGTTTAGGCGCAAAATGAGGCCCGGTTTTCATTCTGCCATCCTGCACGTCAAAGCAGCCGTTGTGTATGCCACACAGACACAGTCCACATCCTTTTCCCTCCCTGATTTACGGGCAGCCAATCAATTTCAATTTCAATCTGGCATTGACCGCATCTCGTAAGAGGACAGAACAACAATGGTCTTGGCCCCTGTAGACATTCAATAACGTGTGCTGACCGCCCCCCCCCTTCTCCCCTTACACACAGGACCAGACACCTCTGGGCAATTTGGAGGACAAAAGGCGAAATCAGCTTTTTAGTTCGGTCAATCTATAAAATCTGATTAGCCTTCGGTGACCGCTTGCTGTCCCTTTGCTTCCTCCCTCCATCCCCCGGTGTCCCTGCCAGCTTCTCCCTTCCACTCGTCCAAACTCCACAGATAACACCATCAGTGTTTTTAACGCCATTATGCATCAGTTCATAGGCTGGGTGAATCACCCTCTCCCCGTCCTTATCTTGCACACAGCTCCAGACATCTCGCACCAACACATCGCGCGCACACACTGTCCACAGCTCTCTTCACATCCCGCTGTCGGTAGCCCTCGCATGTTTACAGGGGCTCCATGAATTGTTTATCTGGCGGTGAACTTGTGACTTGTGGGGTAGCACTCGGGGGAGGTAACGCACAAAGGGAAGTGCCTCACATCTCATAGGTTCACATATCCCGAGCGCCTCGACTGTTCGTCAGCATCACTGAACTCGAAAGATGAGAAAATTTGCCGAGAGACCCTACACACAAGGTTGGGCAGCAGTAGACCATGAAGAATTAATGGCATCTATAGAGATTGAACAGGAGACGTGCTGTACTACAACACCTTCCTCTCCTTTCTTTGCTAGAGGTTAGACGGCTGTGTGGGGATTTAATTTTAACATCCTGAGCTTTTTAACCTGCTATTCAAATAAATCCAATCCTTATAAACTAAATCAGCTAATGATGTTTCTGCTTTTCAGGCCAGAAATTGCACTTTTTGGAGAGAAACGCCTCTCATGAGTCGGTTGTAGCCGCTTGTTTCACAGTAAAAAATGGCCTCCCATCAGCAGTCAGCACTGTTATGGTTTAGTGGGGAAGGGGGGGGGTGTTGTCTCCCCCCTCTCGCTTTTTACAGTTAAACAATGCGAAGAACATTTCTGCTGCCCGCTCAGCGAGCTGCGCTCTCTCTTAGAGGGGCTTCTGTTTCCAGTCTTTTGAAGCCACAGGCAGTAAATCGGCCCTGATTCACTATGAGAAACCAGACCTTCTTTGTCAGTGGGGAACAATCTGCTGTGTTGTTTCGGGCCTGGCCAACAATGCGTTTTTTGTGTGCTCGCCGGTACACAAGTGCGCACACCACCCCCCACTTTTCTGTCACGTGGAAGACTGTTTGGCTTTGGGGAATAAATATTTTCAGAAGACAAAAATGATGAACAAGACATTTCGTGTTAAATAAGAAGCATCTTATCCAGCGTGATCTTTTTTTTTTTTTTTTATCCTTCCTTATTTCTTCTCACCAATTCTGTTAAATTGGGTTTAGAAATCTTTCTCTGCTGTGATTAATCTACTTTTGTCAAGGTCTTGTCTCGTCGCCAACCAGAGGAATTACACGATCCTGTTTAATTTCACCCCTATTCAACATTAACTTGGTTTGCATGAGAAGTGAGTAATTCACTCAACCCATTTCCATGGCCACAATCTTATTTGCCGTCCTTGGGTTTTTTTCTCCTCCAGCTACATGACTCACTGATTCATCAGGTGATGGCGGTGTTTGATGAAGTACATCTGGCCCAACCTTAAATTAGTTCGATTCTAGCCCAGTCTTCCCTTCCGAATCATTAAGCATGGTGGGTTAGCTAGAAGCATGTGACTGCACTTGCACCCTCTTTGGTCCTCAGCCCTGTTGTGCTCAGTGAAGCCGAGAATAGGATGTGACAGGCCTGTGGGGTTAACTCAGTCAGCGGCACTCTCATCTCCTCTAAACTCAAATCTGTGCGGCCCCATGCATCCCCTCTCCCTGTTTTCATTACCATCTCTTCCCCACATCCAACACATTCGCCTCACCTGACAAGGAGACATGCTCGTCCCAAGGTACGAGCTCCTCCTGTTGTTTCTTCCAGAACAGAGACATCCCACACTGATAGCAAAGCAGAAGAGAGACGAAAGGGAGGAGATTAGATCTCTGACCTTTCTGCCGTTCCTCTGAACATTTTTGGCGGCATGATTTTGATGTAGATGTGAAACGTAAACATTCAGACTCCTCGGAGTAAATCCCATACCTTTTTGGTTTGCTGATTAATGAGGCTCTTTGTGATTCTTCATCATTTTAAAGAAGCAAAACCAAAGCAAACAGGAGAGGTTTTCCTGTAACAAAGAGAGGCAAAGTTTGTTCCTCAGCCGTGACCCACAAAAAGTTTTTATTTTTTGATAAGAATGAAAACCATTAAATGCACCAGATTAAATGATTCATAGCTGCTTACACAAGGTATGAGTCAGTAATCTCATAGCCTTGAATGAAGAATAAATAAGTAAAAAAAGAAACAAGATGGCGATTTTGTGTAAAGTCATGGGGAAGGCTTCTAATTATTAAACAGTTTTTTTTTTTTTCATGTACTGAGCACATTGTCTGACACAAAAGCAAATATTATTTTGTTTTGCTGGACAATATATCAAGTAAAAAAAGGGGGGGGGGGGGGGGACCTCTAAGCTTTTTTCATTTTACACAGCACAGCTAATTCAGCTTTCACTGTTTTACAAATCCACTTGCTTCAGTTGTAATTCCTCTCATCGTTCTTGAGCTTCTAGCACTTAAACATCATGTGACAGCTGCACTTGACTGTCGCATTTGCGGACTACTTTTCCATAAATGACTGAAACCATGTGACCGAAAGCAACAAGGACGGAAAACAATCCAAGATGAGCTTACTGAGTGGGATTGCTCTAAATGTTCTTAAAAATTCAGATGATATGTTGATGTTAATGAAACTTAGGGATTTTGGATGCATTTTAAGCTGTTTTACTACAAGGACAAAGTTTAAAGCTGTCGTGTTTTGGTCGCAGGTTGCATCTTGCTGTCAGGAAGTTTAGCCCTTCATATCTCAACATTGCGTTGTTTAATTCAAATATAGCAGTTCATCCTTTGATGCCATCACATGGGTTAATCCTTTGTTTCATATAAAAAAACAATAGAATTCTGCATGAGCTCCGAACAAAACTCTGGAAATAAAGAAATAAATTGCAGTTACAATTTTTTATTTCAAAAATACAAAGAAAAAGATTTTTTGCTAAATTGCTCAGGCCTACTGTACATGTCTGCAGCACCAACCTTTACATTTTCCATCCATGAAAAATGCGGCAAAGATGCTTTAGTCTGGTTTTCTGGGTCATGCCTCTTTACAAAGAGGATCAAACCCCCCCCCCATTTTTTTTTAAAGTTATTATTCCTTTCATTTAATCTCACACAATGCATGCTATCCTGGCTTAAGTCTCTGTCTCTCAGGCTGACTCAGTGGCTGAGGTCCGCAAGTAAATAGTATTTAAGTTGGGAGCCTGTGATTAGTACCTTTTGTTTTTGGGTCGGGGGGGTGGGGGGGTGGGATTGTGATGCTCTTAGCACATAAGAGAGGAGGGTTCTGCATGCCGCTTAACCCTGCTTCAACTGCTCCCAAAACCCCTTTCATTATTCTTATAGGCCTTTGTGTACAGACTGAATCCTGTTAGGATAAGACAGGGAGTTATCTGGGCCCGACTCTTCTCTTCTGGCTGCCCTCGCTGGATGGAGGCCCTGGCAGAAAGGGGAGAAGAGAAGGAGAAGAGCAGAAGTGTTTGTGTGATTGTGTCTTGTACAAGCCAGAGCCTTGTGGTGTTTTCTCCCATCTGAATGAGCCAGACTGCTTGTGTTACCATAATCCTCTCTCTTCTCCCTCCTCTTTCCACACACACACACACACACACACACACACATATGCACACACGCCTGACAGCTGTGTTTGGTTAGGTAAATGCCTGTGGCTACCCCCCCCCCCTGCACCCTTTGCTTCATCCCACCCACCAGCTCCTTTTTTAGACTCGTCCCTCAACCCCCAAGCTTCCTACTGTTACAGTGCACACCGCGACCGACCAAATGCCCGGCTTGTGAAGACCCAGCTCTGCAACGAAAGAGAGTCATGAACAAATCTCACTGGGCCCCTTAAGACGGCCAATATGGATCAGTAACAAGCAGCTCTTTACAGCGCGTTGTCCCCTGGAGAGGCCGCGGCCTAATGTTAGAGCAAGAATATGCTTTTTAGCACATCATCTTTCCTGCAGTAATAAAACTGCCCACTGCATTAAAGCATGGGGGCACCTGGTTCCCGCTGCAGAAATTATGAGAGGTCAGCAGGAATTGCTGTCGGATCTCTGGATTTTTTAGCGTTTGCACCCTAACTAGTGCCTTTAATCAAACTTCTCCCTGGAAGCGGCTGGATCCGGTCCTACCCTGACACCTCTCATTAAGTTGGAGGTCTTTACTAGCGCGAGAGATATTTAATTGGTTTTTGTAAGGGGGAAGTTCTGTGTGTGCGTGCTCGGCTCGGCATGCAGGTGGGAGTGCAAGGTCAGCGACAGCAGTCTTCCCGCCGGCCGTGTCACCCAGCTGCCCCCCGGGATAATTGGCGTCTGCTCTGAAATGTGCAACCCCTTCATGTAGGCCTCAAAACTCACAGCCGTCAGGTCTGAGGCCAAGTTTCACTCGGGCTCCTCCTGTGTGTTGCGTGGGCGGCAATACCACCTAGACTGAGTCAACACCGCCGCCTGTGACTTAATACATTCCTCATCTTGCAGTTGAGGGGATTTATGAGGTGGCTTTACGTGCGACGGCTCAGGTTCAGGTCAGCGAAGGGTTTCAGCTATCAGCTATCAGCTAGCAGCGCGGTGCGAGCTTGCAACCCCAAACCACACTGTCTTGCGCATTCATTCCTCATCCTGTTTTCTTCCTCTCTGCAGAGCGGAGGCCTGCAAAACTCAAAGACCCAGCTAACCTATTTCTATCAATGCTCGACTAGAGCTTACTGAGTAATGCTTTTTCCTTCCGCACTTTGCAAGCTTGCTGATGGTACTGGTCTGAGGAGCTGGACTTTGTTTTGCCTGGCTTCTTGGGTTTGATTACTCTATTTGAGCTCTTACTTTCCACACTGACACGCACAACCAAAACACTATACAAGTCCTCTGAATGTTTTTTATTTAGTGATTTATAGTTTTCACAACTTCATGCCTGTAATAAACACGGTGACTTTTCAATCTTTGAGCTCCATGCCTGGATAGAGAAGAGGGCGAGGCCTATTCTAAATGCAGATACATACAATTAACATTCTTCGCCTGTCGCTTCTATTCAGCTTCTTTTACAAGGAGACTCCTCAGTTTGGGGCTCCGTCTTGTGAAGCTCCTGCCTTCCATGTTCGGAACGGACTGAATCGAACCTCTGTCTTGTGGGTTTTGTAGGGCAGAACAAAGGGAAAATAGGGGGGGAAATAAATATAAAAAAGGTTGTGAGAAGCGACAACAGCATGAGATGAGTGAGATGGAGGGAAAAAGAAGTAGCACCATGTGTGCCTTGGCTGTAGAGTTAGCCTTGGTTCCCCTGTGGGGTCTGAGCACTCACTGCCGACTAACAGGCTGTATTTTAAACTTAAATGGCCAGCAAAATGCCAGACGGGGCTCACCGCACTTCCTTCCAGACACACAAGGTCAACAGGAGAGCTGCACAGAAAAGCAATGCGCTTTTTCAAGTCCAGCCTGGCAGCAGCAGCATCATCCCAGCTTTGCAGAGCGGATGTGCCTCCTTCTGAGCACCTGTGACAAACCGACTGAATTCTGTTCGTTCTGCAGCATCGGGTCGAAAAGGGTTTTCCTTTTTGTTCTCACTCTGTATCTTCATTTGATCCTTGGTCTCTTGATGAGTCGTGTCCCAGCTTGTTGGCCGTGAAGCTGTGAGGTTTTTGTTGAGGGCAGAAAATGTTGAGAATTTCCACCACACCCTGCTCGGGGCTTTATGAGGCCACTCACATGAAGCGCTTCTGTGGCAAACTGCTAATTTCCGCTTTCCTGCGGCTAGTTGCAGTCGGAAGATGAAGGGAGCGGGTTCCTTTTTCAAATATTTCATTAATAAAACCCTCCTCTGTGTCCATCATTGTGTGTGTGCGTGTGCGTGTGTGTGTCTGATGGACCAGTGTTCTTTGCAAGCCCGCCAAGCCAATATCTTGGGAGCCACTCGTGTTTACTCAGCCCCTGAATAGAGGTTGTTATCAGCCCCGGTCACGTTGCATGTTCTCATTCACATGCGCTCGGATACAGTTTCAAATAAACACATACACATGCACACACAAACAAGGAGCCTCTTTCGAACCTCGGTACACACACGCCCATGCCCTCCCCGAGTGGCCCGGGAGAAGGGCATGCCTTTGTCAGCAGATGTCAGGACGCAGGTGTGTGTTCCTCTGCTCCGCGCTCCGCTCGTTTCATCCTCTTCTCCAGAGGCTGCACATTTGTCTGTGGCCCTGTTTCATTTCAGCCTACTCCTGCTTAATGATGAAATTCTGTTTTGTTGCACCCTCGCTTCCATCGTCCTCTGAGCCAGAATAATCATTTCTGCTCTCTGCAAGAAAAAGTCAAACCCCACCCATCCCCCCCACCCCCCTTAA
>JBBDHI010000019.1:9974610-9985132 GCA_037177115.1 Craterocephalus stercusmuscarum
TCAGCTGAGAGAAAGACGAGAGTGAGAGAACTGCCATATGTTTGATTACAGCAACAAAAGGGGGTGAGAGATGAGCTCGCACCCCCTTGGAAAGTTTCCTGGATGCTGTTCCTCGGCTGAAGTGATGTAAAGTCTATTTCATGCTCTGGCAACGCTTAGGGACAGGCAACCATTTTTAGAACTAAAATGACCCATATATATTTTTTTAGAAGGTTTGAGGGGGCAGATTTGCTGAGTGTTAAGGGTGGGTTATGAATAACAGTGTGTAAAGCTGTGTCGGGGGCACTCATCCGTGTGCACATGGCCTGTTGTTTTGGGGCTTTTCCGGGTCTGGTTGGTGCTCTGGAGAATATTCTGAAGACTCTTTGTGAGCTCCTCCTGGAAAATCATCACTAATGCAACACAGGAGTTGCTAGAAGCAATGTTCCTGTCAGGCAGCTTACATCTCCTCAGCGTGGTTATGTCGCTCTCACATCTATTATGCCTCATTTAGAGAGCGCTCTGGTGCTTTTTTTAAATGCCGCCGCGCACTTGGGTCCAATCATTTGTTTGAGTGCTCGACAAAGAGCCAAAGGATGCAATGTGGAACCCGCTTGTGTTTGAATGTTTTATAAAGTTCATTTGGCCGGAGTTGGGCTTGTTTCTACTTTATTTGATATAAATTTAAAAGCCTAATTTCAAGGTTAAAACCACACTATCCGCTCATCCTGAATGTGAAAGACAGCCGAAATTCAGAAAATGGAACAAAACAGAAAAAGACCCCAAAATGGATTCATGAAAACTTTGATAAATGACGGTTCAAAAGTTGATGGAATGGGAAATAGAACCAAACATCTTACAAAAACAACAGAAAATCAAATGACAGACATATTCGAGATATTTAGTTGTGTTTCTAAATGATGTCCTTATTTTGTTCAAAGGAATACAAGGCTGTGTGTGTGAGAGAGGGAGGAAAAAGAAGCCTAGATGTGTGTTTTGAACAGCTATTTTCTATTCTTTTTCATTTGTATCTTTTTATAAGTTTATGTAAGGCACTTCTGCTACTTCTAAAAAGTGCTTCAAAATTAAACATAGTTGATTTGATTTGAACATTATGGCACTGTGGCCTATTAGACCTTTTGGTCAAAAGAAAACTATTAATCACATTTCCCAAGTTCACTGCATTTGTGTGAAGATTAATTAACATTGTGTTGGCTATTGAGGATATATAATCAGCTTCATGACCGCTTTTCAAAACAACTCGAGACAACCAACAGAGCTCCACACATCTGTTTAAATGCTTTTGTTTTAAAACGAAATTGAATTACTCAGTTTGACAAAGGAAAGAAAAAGGCTGGAAAGTTGGAACAACACAGCCAGCTGAGACCTCTTGGTGTGAAAAGTTGACAAATGGAGAGAAATCAGAGGGAATACGTCTCATTTTCATGCCGTCTGACGGGGCTCTACATTTAAAATCTTTTTTCCACTCCCACTATATGCCAGGAGAAGAACGCTCCATGGACTTTGACCAACACTGACTGAAATTAAAGCTTACACAAGCTGAACCCAAGCAAATCTGAGACCTCCTCTGCTGTAATTCCTGGTCTAAACCGCTGTAACTTTTATTTGTTCTTCCCCCTAGACTCTTTATTTGTAGAGGGACTTTGAAATTGCTCATCTGCCTCCTATCATTGCCCCTCTGTCCAATACTTGACACCTTCAACTGAAAGACCTGCACACACACCAGATAGAGCCACGCTTTGACCCTCTGTCCCTGCTACCGGGAAAGAGGTCACAGATGCTATGGGGGCTTATCAAGCAAAAGACCAGCATGCTTGAAATCTTATTACCCACCTGCTCAGCAGTTTAGATGTGTTATTGTTTGCCTTGGAGGGGGATTGCCCTGATAGATGAGGAACTTCCACAATCCCCATCTCCCTGGACACATTAGTTGACACCCAGGGCAATGATTATAGGCATCATTTATTCAGCAGGCTCACTTATGCAAGCTCGTATTCATCCCCACCAAAGACAAAATATCAGGCGCAGCGCACACAGATCAGCATGCTCGCTACTGGTCCAGATAGCAGACAGTACCGGTTGTGCATCCTAGCTCAATGAATCAAATTCTGATGTGCACATCTGTTCAAAATCAATGCTTTATTTCAATGCATTTTTCAGGCCATCTGCAGGGAAGCTGAGATAAGATATTTCTGTAAATCTTATCACTTGCCATATGGTACGCTGCGACTCCGACAGGATGTAATAAGCGTTGAGCAAGTTGGAAATGACACTAGGTGGCATTTGCACTGATTGTGATAACTGTTCCTCTGTAGTGGCGGAGAGCAGAATGCTGGCAGAAGGGAGGGATAACAGAAACTCGGATAAGACACGCCATAAACCTCTGAAATTGCAGGGATTAAAAAAAATAAAATAAATCATATAATCCACTATAGAATTAGGAGCATTGCTTGCCATCAGCACATCCTCAGTGAGGCCCTCGCTCTCCCGGGGACAAATTTACTTCTCTCTGACCTCACACGGCATCTCCACTGTGCCTGTGAAAAGCGGCGCTAAAATCCTCGGTGCTTTTCACATTTGCCCTGCAGGCTGCGTCGCAACGGCAGCCCGACACACTCTGGAGGCATCCATCACTTAGTGACACTTGAGTGGACAAAATGGACCATTTTCTCTGCTGTCTGTCCACCTCTTTGAGTGACATTCGGCTGAAGCTGATAACACAAAAGGAAAATTTCCCTCTGGATCATGCCCCCCCTCCCCCCCTTGTTGAGTTTGTCCAGGCGAGCTTAGAAAAAGGACTCGACGTTGCAGAGGCAGAGCGGAAAGCAAGACGTCGTGGATACAAACCTGCTGCCATTTCTCACCTTTTAGACATTCTGAGGCCTGATTCAGACAAATGTATTGATTTTTCCATAGAGACAGTTGACTCGGGATATCGCAAAAGATAAGCATCATTTTTTGTTTTGAAAACCGAAAATACTTCCTTTTGGAAAAGCGCAGAATTGATGAAAAATGGTTGCAGTTATTCCATTTTTTCAGCTTTGATTGGAAGCCCCGCAGGAGTAAATATTTCACAAACAATGCTTGAGTAGACTCTAGACACCCTCATCCATCTTTGGGGTCAATATTCAACTACGGGCCTGTTTTATTTTCTTTCGTTTTTGATTAATGCTGCAGATATTCGTACTCAAAGATTTACAGCATCATTAAATACACAACGGAGCCTTTCCCACCACCACTGTGACAACCATCAAGTGGCAGCTCTCCCACTGTGATTGGTAGCAAATGCTTGGGTGGACACCACCGCTTGCCATTTGTCTAAAAAAAGATAGAGCTACATGATGTTTGAAAAAGAAAAAAAAAACCTAAAGAAGACAAAATATCCATTCAGAGTCCATACCGGGGTCAGACCTGCAGCTATTATATGCAGCCTGCTCTCCTCTCTAGCCCTCATCTGTCCACTAGCGAAGCGAGTCAGTGTGGATTGCAGGATCCAGCACAGATGTGAACTAGCATGTAGTGCACGTTTGTGCGATGCCACTATGCTGACAGAGACTTCAAACAGCTCTGTTAGCGTCCCACAGAGGGTTTCGCCAGACGTCAAAGCAGCCAACAAGGATCGACAGACAATTATTTCCACAGTTTCCCTACTCAGCTGCTGCCGCTGCTCAGAGATTGTAGCTTGCATGTGCAAGCAGATCACTCCAGAGAAAGTGCCTAATAAGCAATTCCGAGCTGTCGTGCGATTACTAAGACATAACAGACGCAGGCATACAGCAGCCCGGACGGCAATTTGTTGAGTAGTTATGGTGTTCGATTGCCAAGAAGCAGGTGGAAAGTGAGTGTGTGTGTGTGTGTGTGAGAGAGAGAGAGAGGGAGGGAGGGTGTGTCAGGGCGGGTGCATGCACATGTCCAGACAAAGCACACTTGAGATTCAGGTTTCAAATCAAGTGAAATATTTTCTTGAAAAAAAAAAAGAAAAGAAAAATCAACATTTCTAAAAGCACAGAGATGAGAAGCTCACTTTACAAAACAGCAACTTTTCAAACTCAGGCCTTGTTTCCATGGAGATAAGTTTAGGTGTATCCAATAAACACTTTTCTTCTTTGCATGTTTCATCCACATTGAAAGGATTGTGTGAACCTGAAAAGGCAAATTTTTCAGTCTGGAATAAATGTGGAAACACCACCACTTCCCCTCCATGATAATAACTTCTCTACATCTTTAAAGGAGCTATACCCGATGTTACGTCCGGCTAGTTTAGTTAGTGCTAGCAGCTAGTTTTTAGCTTTGGCGTGACACTCTTTCTCGGCCAATGGGGTTAACTTCTGGAACATCCAGATTCCTAGGGGAACGCTCTTACTGGCTGATCAGAATCCGGAAGTTCTGGGCAGAGAAAGAGCGTCATGCCAAGGCTATAAACTAGCGGCTTTCGCTAACTAAAATGGCCAGATGTAATAGCTCCTTTAATGAACTTGTATAGAAAACTCTGTAAGTATAATTTTAACTATTATTTACCTCTTAGCTCCTTTTTCACCCACGTCTTAATATCTTTGTTTACATGGCACAAGTTTACATCAGCCATATTCCTTGTCTCTTCTTCTCTGTTTTTGGTATATTTATATGGCATTGTCTCATGAAGGCCTGGCATACATACTGCAGCATTTTCTGTTTTTTGTGCACCTTTAAGGGAAATGGATTTCACATGAAATCAGTTTGTGAATGTAGCCTGAATCGCAAGTGGTTCAACAAACAAATAAAAAAGGTGACAAAACCTTTTAGAAAATCAAACAAAAAAGCAAACAATGCAACTTGTTCTTTTTCTTTAGATGCAGCAACAAAAGGAAACAAAACAGTTTTCTGTTTTCTATCTAAAATTTCACTATTTTCTGGTTTTGTTAGGTTGTCTGAAAATATTTTGAGTGTTTTTTGTTCCGATATTTTTCTTTTCTTGAGTTCCTTAGTTCAGAGTTCTTGTGTTGTTGTACTGCCCTCTTATGTTTTCTAAAGACTTCATTGTGTCCTCTGTGTTTTTCTTGGGTTTTGCCAGATGTGTTCTTAACCTGAGGGCCATCACAGAATTGGATCCGTATTATAAATCCTCTCAGAAAATTGCTGGTTGTTAGCTGCTTATCTCTGATATAATCTGAACTGCACATGATCAAACTGGTTTATTCTCTGGAGGGCGGCTCAGGCAAGAGTTAAGGGAAAATGGGATTTGTGCAAGAAACAAACTGCAAAAGCTCAACCTGGAAAAAAACACACTGTGTAAACTGGATTCTCACCAGCCAGTTGGAGCCTTGGTAATAAATAAAGGAAAGGTGTTGAAAGGACTATGGACTGTATAGGACAACATCGTATGTAGTTTTTACTGCAAACCATGACCCTTAGTCTGAAGCTGATTGATTTTATAAGTCAAATGTCCTCTTGATGTGTAGAACCCAGACAGCACTCAGCTCAATCATGTAGGGGAATCTTTGCTTTTCAGCCTTGCCACGTAGATTTCCTATAAGAATAAATCATGCTCTAAAGCTGTCTTCACATGACATGAAAGATTTAATGATATTTCTTCTCACCTGAAGCAACGTTCCCGACTCGAGAGAACAGAGTAGAATTACATTAACTTAACTTATTGGGATTATGAATTGAATTCTTACCTTTAAGCATCAAGTTTCTCTGTAAAACAAACAAATAAAAAAAAATTAAAACAGCAAATATATTAGGGTGACAGACTGTGATGCGCTGATCAGGTCTTGGATTTTTCCTTGTTTTGGACTCACACTCCAGAATCCAACAACACATGATTATCTGTTCTGTGGCATGGCTGCACACATTAGCATGCCTGGCTAAGAATAGTAGTGACCTAACAGAGCCGGGATTGTTTTGTTTGGTTACAGAGTATGGTTTAAATGAAAAAAAAGGGGTGGGGGGCAGCACATTGAGAAGCATTTCTCCAATGTGTGAAACGAATGTGTTTCAGTGCCAGCGGCTCTTGCTGCTCATTATTAGATACAGGGAAGTTTGCACGTGCAACTGCTCCCTGACACATGGATACATCCATAAACTAAACACCTTTTTTGTGCACTGTTATACCACATAAAAAATGTATGTCACAACTGGGTCTGACAAGTGAAAGAAATGCATGAGCGCCTTAACATACAGTTCTACTGATGGCCACTAGTTGCTGACTCAAAGGCACCTTTCTCTCTTAATATGCGGCTTGTAGAATTGCTTGGAAGCTGTTGCAGTCAAGAATAACTTCCTCTGATTTTATGATGTTATTGTGTGTAAATTCAGGGTGAGAGGAGGGATTCCCCGAGAAGAAAAAAATTTTTTGTGCAAAGAATAATTTAATCTGATGAATTTAGTCTGTGCAAACAAAACGGATTTCAGTGTTTGCTTGTATCTGTGCACATGCATGAGGATAAGACTTTCCCTCCGTTTTTTCTCCTTCGTTCTCTCCTGTGTGCATTGCCACACACCTATGCACACGCTCTTAGTGAACCGTCTGTTCTCTGTTCTGTCAACACGCTTGCTCAACTCGGTGCAGCGCTGTAGATCCGCCACCATTCCAGACAATCACAGGCTTGCTACTTTGCTGCATCTTGATATCAACAGACTCTCAACCACTGAAATACATCATGGGTCTGTCCACTGTCTACAAAAAGCACTGTGCAGTCTTTGCAAACTATTTTTTACCATGTTAGCACCAGTTGCTTTCCTTGGATTTAGAAAGTTTATGTACATTTTACATAATGTACAGCTGTTTATCCTCGTAATTCTCTTACCTTGCTTTAAATCATGGTGCCTTCCTTCATGCTGCTCTACTGTACCTTTTATAATTGCTCACCTCTGGGACGAATAAAGTTTATTGGACTGAACAGAAGTGAATTGAATAAAAGTTGAGGAGCATGACTGACTTGACATGTCTTCATGTCTACGGAGTGAGCTGCTTGGGGAACATAGGCTGGGAAGTTCATTCATACATGAGTCAGGAAGAGTATCTGTTCTGCTCCAAAACCCAAGCCATCATAATATTTCATATGTCAAAATGACGTATCTCCCTTTACTTAATGTTTTTCTTGCCATTCTAACCTTCAATCATATACACAAGTGTGGGCAGATTTTGTTGCTGCATGTGTACAATCCTTTTCTCTGTGTAATTCGCCTCCATAAATGCATAGAAATAAAATTATAAATACATTTTTTAATGTGAATAAATAAAAACTGTCATTAGATCTTAGCGACACCACCTAAACTCTCAGTGTGAGTCAGGAGCAACATCAGATATTTCAGCTCCATTGTGCTCTGTAACACTCAACATTTACATCTATATGTCCTTCACTATCATATGCTTATGGTAATTGGCCTTTACAATATGTTGATTCAGAAAGTTTGTGATGAAACTTTCACCTTTCCCATCTGCCAACGCTGCTCTTGGAGGTGTCAGCTGCTCCTCCCTCTTGTTTCATTATGGACTCCTCCAGCTCCAAAATCCAAAATGCTAAGGGTCAAATGACCAAGTCAAGGCCATAAAACTGCCCATAAACCAAAGGGTGATGTGAATGCAACATATGAGCTTAGTGTTGCATTCAGGAGTTCCATTTAGGTTGTCAGACAAGAATACTGAAAAAGAGAGAAGCATGTGAGATATGACTTTAAACTTTTCCCCATTAAATGCAATTCTGTTTGCACTATTTATCAGCATCTGTCCAACAATGATAAGGGCAGCAATAGCTTTCAAGTTTTGATTTCTTATTTTCATGGAAAGCAGAAAAAAAAAAAAAAAAAGGAATATCTCTTTTGTTTATGAAGGTTCCTGACTGAATGAAGTGACCTAGAAATATCCAAACAGCCATGGTAAGGGCTTCTAGAATTCTCTATGTTCTAAGGAAACAAGCTTCAATGTTTCCTTATTTATCTCCTTAGGAAACACCAGAGCATCATTCATGAAAGAAAGCATATAATTCCCACAATTCCATGTGGTCACAGCTTTCAAAGCCGTCCTCGCTGATTCATCCAGTTGTATTGACTGTGGTTCAATAAAAATGAGACCGGTGGTGAGTGAGCAGCCTGAGACAATGTTTCACTTTTATACCATTTTCTCTTCTCATTTATCGGAAAACTTGCCAATAAAATAATAGTTTGTAACTTAAAGACGGTAATAAGATTTGTAGTCTCTGCATCACACCTTCTGTAGAATACTGATTGAGCATCTGTCGTTTCAGGGGCCCACATTAAAGCTAAGGGGCAGTGTGGTTGGATTCTCATTGCAGAGGAGCCCTCTTTTAATAAATCCCTCCAAATTCCTCCTAACACCGTTCCTTGTCTCTGTGATGTTTTTCCAATAAACTCAAGGAAAAGAATGTAGAAAAAGATTTGTTGTATTCTTTATACTATGGATTTAGTTTCCTTTGTGTTCAAGGATGCATGTTCACATGCATGGCCAAGCTGAGGCAGGGGTTTACAGGTTACTGCTTGACATGTTGTGTGGACAAGTGTCTCTGTTTGCAATAACTACAATGGAATGACATGAAAGATTAATTGAAAACATACGTTTTTTTATTGATAAAAATAAATAATATTTTATACAAGTAACTTCTGGTGAATTGATCGGTTTTGCTCAACCAGTTGTTTCATTTTCTCCTTTTTTCTATCTGTTTCTTTCTCTTAAATCAGTGATATTACGGCCAACTGTGGTGCTCTCAACAGCATTAATCCAAATTCTGCTGAATTTCCTGAGCAGGCTGAACTTTCTTCATCATGCTTTTCATTGTTTTATCATGGTTTATTTCTCTTTTCAGGGCCAATCACCTGACCCCTCTTACTGTATTTTCATTCGCTGATGCTCCTCTTTGACAGTTCACTTACAATCTTTCCTTACCAATTACTCTAGAATATCAAACGTGCCAGAAGATATGCAGTCAGAGGCTGAGACATTTCCACAATCTTCTCAAATCTCATCAGGCCTCACTGATATTAAAGGGCATCTTTGAGACCTCAGATTTCCCTCAAATCTGGAGCATTCTGTCTGTGTGACCTTTAATATTTTTGCAGAATGTGGAAGTCTGGCTTAAAATCTTTTGATGTGAAGGAGTCCTCAGTCACGTCACAAGTGAGCTGTCTTTTAATCTTCTGTAAAGAAAAAAGAAAACAATGCTCTATTATGACTGAAGTTACATATTTAAAAAAGGAATAAATATCTAAGTTTCTGTGTGGCAATAAAAATGCGCTCTATGCTTTGCAGCTCTTTTGGTCACAATACTGAATCAAATTCATGCAACGGTTCCTGCTGATGTTTTTGTGAGGTGCAAAACAGTGTGCCATGACTGCACAGGCTTCTTTTTACAAGAGTATTGTGTATGCGGAAGGATATAATAACATTTCCTCTTGGGGATATTCAGCACAGCACCAGGTAAGCAGCCGTCAAGCTGATTAATGTTTTTTTAATTGGGCAGCAATTTGCAGCTAATAAAAAATCTTCTGGTGACTGTTGTAGAGAGGGGAATCAGAAGTGAGGTGCAAAAACTTCAAACCATAAAAGCTTGTATTTACTTTTTCTATGCTGTAAATCTGCCACTGATGTTTTCTACAGATCTGTAATTAATCTCTTTGCTTTGCAGGGAGTTAAAAAAAAATCTACTTCAGCGACTGTTTCTATGCTGGGATGGTGCATGATGATGTTTAATTAGGGGAGAGCTGGTGTCTGTCAGGTTGCTTTCACCTCCCCCTGCTTCTGAGACTTTAAAGACATAAAAAATGAGCTGTGAAGAAGAGACACAAGATAAGAGCAAGTAGGTGTAGAAAGATAGTGTCGGCTTAACATTTCAGGGGCTTACAGAGATTTGCTTGACTGTCAGATATCAGTTATTTATAGTGTCATACTGAATCCTCTGGAAAAAGACATATTGTATATTTGTGCGGAAGGTGCGACTAATGACTGTGCTGCTATTGAATTTGTGTTTTATGGCCCGTTCTGTCTCCAAAGCGTATAGCTGATGCTTTACCAGTATAGATTATCTAATTGATCTAAAGTCCAGTTTACTGAAGCATTGGTTTATTTTGTGGTGTTTTGTTTTTTCTGTATACATCCACTCATCCATAATAGATACAGAACACTTTATTTATTCAACTCCATACCGGCTAGTTCTTGAGGGCGCTCCAAATACTGTATGCTCCCACCACTTGTGAATACACATGTGAATATATTCATGTTTGGAGTGTGAGGACTGAAGACAAATATGTAAATTGGTCTGTGTTGTATCCTTGCAAAGGAAAGAATAATCCAGTGGGCACTGTCACTTGAATTGCAGTCAGAGCTGTAAAATCCAATCAGGTTATTGACACGAGATCATGCGACGTGATTTGTGATAATGGCTTGTCCACTCGCAGGATTTATGCCGGATTGGGTTGATAAAACGAGATCAAAACACCGTGTTTTAAATCAGCAGAACTGCTAATACACAGCGGACGTAGGAAATATTAGTTATGATTCATAGCCAAGATCAGTTGATGAGGTGAA
>JBBDHI010000019.1:10035339-10048113 GCA_037177115.1 Craterocephalus stercusmuscarum
ACTTTATTACATACTTATGTGATTTAGAGACTATGAAATATAAGTTTTAATGATTCTACACTTCTGTCAAGCCTTTCGGGCTCTGCTTAAGCGCTTCTTTGGCTTTTGGATGCCGTTTTTTAAATAGTGAAAAAAAAATTGTCCTTTCTGTGTCTTCAGTGTGTTAGAGGCATTTAGTAAAAAAATGATAAAGGTGGGTAAAAAGTTGAAAGAGAGGTGAGAATTGCTCCTTTTGCTATAGTGATGAAAATGTGCTGAAATAGAGATGTTTGTGTTTCATCTTCAGTGTTAGCCATAAGGTAACACATTATTTGGATAGCTCAACAGAGTTGGTGTAACATGCGAGAGGAAAAAATATGCTGAGCAAAGTGTCAGTTGGCAGCTTCTCCACAGACTCATTTGTCTAAGTTGCTTTTTATCAACCGTCCTGCACGGGAAGACGCTGCAGCAGTGATGTTGGTGATGCACAGAATTTTCTAATAAGCACATCAAATATAAAACAAATAACTAAAGGGGGGAAAAAGGAGAGATTCTTCAGTTTGAGTTTTTCCAGACTCTCCTCTGATGTTCTGTGTTTTGGTAGGCAAAAAGGCCGGATACAATGGCCAGAGGGGGACCTGTCCATCAGTCGAAATCCTCAACTCTAAACCAAGGGACTTTCAGCTGCACACCAAACCTCTGCAACAGAACACATTCTTCGCCCTGCAGCTGTACAGAAAGGAAACTAAATAGAAAATCAAGGAAATGGTAAACAAAGTTGATCTGATCTGTGTCAAATAAGAACTATTTGCCTGGGGATAGACAGCTCACACCAGTTTTTTTCTTGAGCCTTGACTATAAACACATGAAATGGATTGTGTGCTTTGCCCTGTCCACATGTACCCAGGCTGTTTCCTTTCAGTAGTATATTACTCAGGGATGCCCGGATGTGAATTTAAGCCTCTATATAGTCACAGAAACCATGGAGAGATGCAAGTAAACCCCCCAGGAGGTGCCTATGAAAAACATGCATTTGTGTTTACACAAGTTTCCCTGCTTTTCTCATTTTATGCTTCATGTTGGTTTGTTTCATTCTCTTTTTTTACAGTAGCCTCCGGGCAACTTCTTGGTGCACTTACTGGAAGCAGCAGTGAATGCATCGGTATAGATTGTATAGCGCTAAGTTAGAGTGTTTGTAGTGTTCCTACCAAGGGGCAACCTCCCGCTAGAAAAAGTGATTCCTATGCGGAAGTGCAAAAAATTGCATTTCCCTCCTCATCCTCTAGTTGCTGGCTGCAAAACAGAGCAATTTCCCATTAGCTCCCATGTTACAAAGGCCAACTTTACAGCAGCTTTAAACATGTTTACAGCCTGGTTCAAAAAAACATTTTAGGATTAAAAGGTCAGGTTTACCTTCATGACAACTGGGACTGTGAAAAAAAATTCTAACTATTCCGTTTAGATATTATTTAATCCTAAAATTCCTCATTAATTACAGTATGTATGTGCCCTTTTGATTGACATGTGCCAGATATCCAGAAAAACGAGGCCTAACGTAGCACAACCACGGTTTTTAGCCGCTAACAGTGCTTCGTATCTTTAACCCGCCTACCTATTAGCTCAGGATTAGCTTTTTTAGCATGTAGCTCGGAGTTTGATGGGTGTCAATCATCCCTTCCCACACTCACAGTCGCCCTATCCGCGCCTCAACGTCAGCCATTTATGGGCTTTCCAGTAGTCACAAGACTCGTGGCAGTGCCAAGATGGCGGAGGAAGGAACCGCCCAATGTGCATCACTTCAGCTCATCAGAAATTGGTCATGTGGTTTTAGGGTTTGTCATTCATTTTACAGTCTATGGTTTTTACCAATTAAATCACTTTTCTATTGCTTTTGAGAACACATTTAAGGTTTGCATTTCTTTTTATTTCTTTTATCAAACCCGAGAAGGCCAAGTATTCCACATCCTCTCTCTGCGCTCTCAGGCAGAGTGATACAAATCAGCAGCACACAAAGCATTAATCAACGGCCTGGGAGGTCAGCTAAGCATACCTGTCCCCTCACGCATCCTTCTGGTGAGTCCTTGAAATCTAAGCTGCAGCAATCAATCACAGATAATTCCCACATGAAGCTCTGATGATAAGCCACTTTTGGTTATGTTGGGAGGGAAAAAAATAAATAAGAAAAAGTTTGCAACTGAGTCTCAGACAGGTTTATTTTCAGCTATGTCAACTTGTGCTTCTGCATTAATAACCGCTGAACAGGGAAGGTTAAGAAGCAGTGGTTGTCAAAGCTCTATCCCAGCTCCCATCAGGCTTTTTTTTTCTATTGTCTGACTGTAATTAAGCAGCTTGGCTGCAAGGACAGCAGTGAAAAATAAATCATGTAGTTAAATATTTCACTTACTTTATGTCTTATGAATTTAAGGCATTCCCCAGTACTTTTGGGATATTACAGGATACGCCAACAAAAACCCTTTGATCCGCTGAGCCCCCAAAAAACAGTAAAGCCAAACACTAATTGACATCTTCCAAAACCTGAAATTAAAGTTTTAACAGCATTTTTTTAACGTTACTTGATTAATCTAGACATAGTTGGATGTCACATTAATTAAATCCATTAGGTATTACAGAATATTTGATAAAAATATTTCCTTCAATATTCTGTCTGAAGTTGCCCCCCCCACACACACACACACACTCACACACACACTTCCCCACCCACTACCTGGGAGGAATATTTCCTTTGATTCTTGATCTGGTGGCCAGATATTATCACCAGTCTTATCTCTGAATTGCACAGCACTAAAGAACATGACCCTGAGGTATGCTGACACAACCTAATGCTAAAAATATATGGCATGCACAGAGCATCTTGGCTCAGACCTTTTCTAAATAATACTTATTCAACAGGAGTTGTAAATCAGTGACACTGTTTCTGTTTATTTTGATGGAGGTTCTTCCTTACTGATCTTTTTCATCTCTTATCATTAAATTAAACCTTATCTTTACTTTTGCTAAAGGATATTGATGAATGCAGCTCTGGTGACAGAAATCACTTGTAGATTGTTGAATATTCTCAATCTTGCCATTAAATCAATTTTCTGAGCAGCTGCTACCTCGAGCTGAGTTTTCCACCATCATATTCCATGTCTCCGTGACCTTTGTTGTGCGAGATTGCACATTGTAAGACAGGAAACATGGAAACTCAATATTGATTCACAATTCTGGTTCCCCAGAGATAAGACTTCCTAGATATTTCTCCCTTTCTCCATTGTTAGTCGTTTGGTGTTTGTTTTGTATGTGGGATGGCTAAAATAAATGTATTTAAAATACTGCAGTGGTTTCCATTTCCCAATGGAAATAGAGCAGGCCAAGAAACCCAGCAAGAGCTGGGTTCCGGTCTCATATCACAGCATGATGTCACACTTTTAAAAGCATCAAAACCCAGCTGCAGCTGTGACTGACAGGTCCAAGATATCCATCTCTGGCACCAGGATAGATGCGGAGGAAACAAAGCTTCTAAGACAAAAGTTGTTGGGTTTAACTCAATCTCTGGGGTGGTGTGTATGTGGGGAGGAGTTCACTATTTACAGCATAACTGGATAAGGCAAGGGATTCTACAAAAGTAGTGTGCAGGATATATTTCTGTGCTTTCCAAGGGTGATGTGGGTGGAGAGAATGGAGGATGTGGTGCTCTGCTGCTTTCAGTCATTAATCAGTGCGGTGACCCCCATCCTTCACCTCCCACTACTTCCTAAACCCTTTCTTTCTCAACACTGGCCATGCATCTAATGCAGATTCAACACATCAGACACCCTTGGGCTCTGACTGATGGACAGAAATCCTTTGGTTTTAACTAAAGCTATCAATACCAAGACAGAGGACAAGGAAAGAAGAGAAAAACAGTCCGCAGTGATGAGGCTGACCCTGCTGCCATTGAGAATTTGGTATTGCCAATGCTCTTAAACTGCAGCTCAATGTTTTCTTATCAACTTAATCACAATGTCTAAATATAAAATGTACGAGTACACAAATCACATGCCCCAGATCAGGGGCAAGGCATAAAAGCTCGGGACTCTGAAGGCGAGAAAAAACCACCACATGGCATCCTTACGAAAATAGCTCTTTCTCCCACATCATCCTTATTTCCCCACTTCCTTTCCTTGCAGCTGCTTTGATGGATCATTTTGTCTCTCTAATAGCAGCTCCAAATCCCTGGATGCTTTCCATTTATGTTCTGTGGGAGACTGTAACAATTTGGCTGAATCCATCTAAAAGATTACTGCAGGAGCTGCAGGAAAAAAAGAAAAGACAAAAGTCTTCGCTTTACCCAAGAGGGAATCAATTCGCACTTTATTTAGACTTTCTCTTTAATTTTTTTTCAAGCCAATGCTTTGTCAATACAAACGATAGCTGCTGCCTGCCTCTTGATTTTTAAAGGAGTCTGATATAAATGATGCAGTCCTCCAAGCTTGCAGATGCCTTTCAATCATGCATGAGTGGTGGATAAGTGATGGAGGCTGCTGTGGCCTGCCACTCTCTTTTCCTCCTCATCTGGTTTCCATTTTAAATGGAGGGAAAAGGATGAGATTTTCTATCACACCCACAGCTTCATCACAAGGATCAACAGCAGAACAGGACACGAGCGACGTGTTCAGCAGTCGTCTCTGCCAGCTAGTAGATACATTTACAGTCTCAGAGATGTACTGTTTCAACCAGAGCAATTCATGCGCGATAACTTTGGTCTGTCACTCAGCAATGAATTGATAATCATTTTCTTGTTCAGGGTTTTCACAGCACATTGATGAAAGGATCGTAACCATTTTGATTGCACTATCAAGCAATCGTAGATTTCTAACATCTTCAGTGCATATTCAGAAAGCTTTTGTGGGGCAAAAGTTCAAAATTTTACCCCTAAAGAAATGACCTTTTTGTCTGTGTTTTTGCATTTTGGCTTCTAATGTAACTGGGTTCTGATCTTTGAGGTGGCCCTCAAAGATAAATGTTCATGTTACATGGCAAGTAATGGGTTTCTACCATCAGCTGCATCTCCTCATACAAGCATTCCAGTTATAAGATAATAGAAAGTAGTTCATTAGGAATTGACCTTCAGTGGTTCTTTTATTTGCTTTTTTATGCAGATGATCATTTTCAATTCAGGGTCAAGGGAAGCGAGAGCCTCTCCCAGCAATTAGCAGAGTACACCCAGTTTGCCAGCCCGTCGCAGGGTCCACCAGGAGAGATAAACAACCATTAACTCTACGGGGAATGTAGTGATCAATTAACCTAACATGCATATATTTGGACTGGGAGGAGAACAAAGAGAAACCAACAAACCCAGACAGAACCTGGGGAACATACAAACTTCCAGCTGAAGCTTGAACCAGCAACCTTTTTTTTTTTTTTTTTTGAGAGGCTGTGGTGCTAACCACCACATCAACATGCAGCCCAGATATTTGGTAATGCTCATTTCAAAACAGGATGACTGACAGCTAAACACAGAGTTTCAGAGTACTTGTTTTTTGTCCTTTAGTTTTTATGGAAAGTATATTCTTAACTTAAGTGACCTTTAAAGCTACTGTATGATATTCTGATTTTGATGCTAGATTTTATCGCAATCTAGGATGTCAAATTCTTGAAAGAACACCTGAAATGTTGATTTAGGGTCACACAGTCTACAGACCAGAGTCAGGTGTGTTTACCTGGGCATAATATTGCAGACTTAATAAGGCATCTGTGTTTAGTACAGATTTTTGCAAAAATAAACCATTGCATATGAACTTTTCTATTAATGCAAGAAATGTAAGTGTGTATATTATCAATGCATATTGAAAAATAGCCTCGCTTCATGAAAGTGTCTCTGTTTTGGCATGCAAATTGGCCACATTGAATGCTGATATCTGAAAAAAGAACTTAGTTGTATTTTTGACAGATAAAAAAGAGCTGTTCAAATAATTCATTCATGGGTTTACCCTACTGTTTGGCATTTAATGCTGAGTGCATGTATACTGTATGTACTTCATTTATACCCCAACTGTTTGGCTTTTAATGTCAAGTATGTATGTATTGGCTTACACTTGACATACATACACATGAAGTCAGGACCTCTCTTTTTCTTTTTTTGTACCCTCATATCGCCAGTGAAAAACACTAAGGGGGTTAAATATAGTTTTGCTGTGGGGTATGGGTGGAGGCAGAAAAATTTCAAGACTGATGGAGAGTATTACTGTGTGTGGGACAGTTTATTATTGGCAAGAGGGTACATGACAGGTCACAATCAGCACGGGAATCTCTTATGCAAGGGAACATCTTGTACATTGCCAAAAACATTGATGGTATCGGTCCCCCCATGGGCAGAGAGTGCAAAGAGATCGAGGAGGCAAAAACTCATCTTCCTGTCAGGAAAATAGATTCAGAGTATACTATAAACACACCCACATAATGACACCGTTCACGGAAAGGTCTGTTGGCTTGTATCACAATATCCACTCAGTGCTGTGATAATTAAAATAAGGCTATTAGTCAAAGATTAGGAGCACTTTGTGAACTTTTGGTATGTGGTTAATGAGGTTTATGAGTTTTTCCATATTATTTATTGAATCATTTGAATTGAGTGAAGGGTGATGAGTTGTTTTAGAATAAAGCCTTACAATGTTTTAGTTAACTACAGCAAGAACCTATAGTAGGCTGTTCATTGAAATGATGAGATACTCTGTTTGCTTTTGGACATGTAGCCAAATTCCCAACAACAATAAAGGTGAAAATCTTTTAAAATTTAATGCTTGACAAAAACAAGATTTAAAAAAAGCTGTTTCACTGTGAACCAATGCTTCAGACTACACATTTGACTCTTCTTTCTTTTAAAAATACTCTGCTTTCTTTTAAAAATGCTTTTCAATACTAAAATTAAAGTTTACAAACTGCAGTCTGTGGATTATCCAGAAAATCCAGCTCTTTGTTCTGCAAAGAATTACAGCAGTAGAGCTTTTCAGATATATTTTTAATGTTTTGACAACCACAAACAGGATTATTTTCCTTTCCTGTTGTTCGGGGGCAGAGACTGTTTACATTCCCACAAACCACAGAGTTGCATTTTGAAAACTGTGTGGAAGGGAATGTTTGTGAGGCTGTCAACCGGACGCTGTGGATAAGTAGCATCGTTTACTCAACGTCCTGTTTCTAAGTGCCTGCGGGAACTCAAAAAGCAGAAAACAAAAAGCTAAATCAGTTTTGATGTTAACTTGGTGAAATGGCAAACAAAGTAGGGAAGGGAGGGTCACCAGGCTAAATCCTTGGTTTGAAGTCCAGGTCTCCTCCTACAATGAGCGTCTTCACTCTCTACTCCCACAACCTTTTCCAAATGAGGCCATTACCGGGGTAACTGGGGGAAACTGCCAAAAGTTGAGGCGATTGTGGGACTTGGTGAGACTCAGTGATTGAGGTCAATGCAAGAGGTCACAAAGCCATTATCACAGGAAAGTTCCTGTTATCTTTTAGCAAACAACTTCTCATCCCTTGGCTACCAATCAAACTGGTTTGTGAGTCACTTTGTTTCCCTCAAAAGAATTTGAAACACTTTTCTCAGTGGTCCCCTTAGAATTTAATTAGAGCTAGTGGACTTGTCATAGTGACATATCTGCCACATTTCCCATTGAAAAGCTACTTCCTTAGCTGTATAGGACTGCTTGAAACCTTTGAGACCAAGATTTTCTGAGCGCCTTTTAAAAAATGGCAAGATATAAAGAATAAGCATGTTTTGAGCTAGCCCTCACTTTTTAAGTGGTCTCTTGGGGTGATGACAATGTATCTATGGCTATTAAAAAGCCAGATGAGTGGCATTTAGAAATGACATGATCTTGCCACTGGTAAAGCCTTCAGCACCTGGCCAGCCACTTGAGCACGGGATGCAATCTTGTGTGACAGCTAAATGAGTGGGAGCTTCTTGTCGGCAGCAGGAAAGGCTCATTAATATTTCAGAACAATGGGTCAACGGGATGTTAATGTTTTTTTTTTCTCTCTCTGTTTTGTTCTCCTCGTAAAATTATGGAAGGTGACATAAAATGTGCAAGGTACAAGACGACGTGTAGAAGTAAATACAATATGTAAAGTCTGATCTACTGGTTGGTTCAACTAATTTGAAAAACCTGAAGAGCTCCAATAAACACAATTTTCCTTGTCTCCTAAATTTCTGCTCAGCATGAAAAATGACTGCTTTGAATCCTCTAGATGCATATCCTGATGAGGCTTTGTGTTCTGGTTAGAGGGAATATTATGAGAAACAGAAATTCTAGAAACACACAATGTACAATATTCTTGCAGCAAATCTACTCAAGAATGCAAATAAGCCCCATCAAGGTTCCACATAAAACATGTTACAGTAGTAGTTTTTTTTTCCATTTGCTCTAATGTTGGACCTTACCATTTAACTTTTCTTTCACAGGAGTATTTTGATATTAATTAATTCGTATTTTACCTTTTGACTATTTCACTAATTGTCAGATGAAGGTGAGGAGTGACTGTGAAGAGGAGCGGCTGAGAGAAGATGAATAGCACACAAAAACTCCATAGAAAGAAACAAGTTTCAGTGTCCAGCCAAACCTTTTAATTTTCCGCCTCATTAAGAGCTCCATTGCAGGTGCTGTGAGCCCAAGGCCAGAGGCCGCTTGAGACACCGGCAGACCCTTTTAATAGCCTGTTTACAACCAGGCTTGGCCAGCAAAGGGAGCAAATGGAAGGATGGAGCTTGTTAACAATAATGGCTGCAGTCAATGATTTAAGGATTTGCATACTCACAAAGGTCATATTTGTTAGGTTCTTCACAGGGTGAGACTTAAACCCTGCATTCAATGAGGTTTATGATCCACACTGATCATTTTCAGGGATGGTTGCTTGTAATGAAGCATAATTGGAAACTGCTTTCTTCCTTTGTGGGCACTTGATAGGTGAGAAATTTTGTGTTTAGTGCAGCAAACCAAGACGAGCGGTGCCTGTACAGCAGTGAAGACACAAATACATTAGAGATGTTGATGCGTTTTTTCCGGTCGACTGTTTTATGCCAACATATTTATTAGTGGATATTTATTCAAATTAGACATAATTGTACAGTCATAATCAAAGGCCCAGGCACTCAAAATAGCAGCAGGTTTAGTAGAAATATATCTGTAACCTGATCAAAACTTGGAGAAGACTGGCAGTGATAGATATTTCCTACAAAGAGTTGAGCCATGAATAATTTGATCTCAACACACAAACTAGAGCTGATATTAAGAAATGTCAGCCGACTCAAAATAATGAATTAGGATCTTGTCTGATTCCATCTGAAGGAAATAGCTGACCTTTAATTTAAGTTGTCAATTTACACCTGATTCTTTTTTTAAAGAAAAACGTGGCATACATCAAAAGCCTCTGATTTCTCAAACCTTCCTATCTCATGCTGTTTTTTTTTCTTTTGGGATCCAGCAAAAAGGAACAGAGAGGACATTATGATTTAATAATCTATGCTTTAGCACCTCTGTGACTTTTGACAGCCCTTTCTTTCTCTTTGGCTACTTTTTTCTGCTCTTGTAGCCATAATATGTCAGACCATGTAATACATGCAAGGTTACACGTTGTCTGGTTGAGGACTAAAGGCATACAAAGTCAATGGACCTTGACTGAAACAAGTGGGAAGAGCTTCAGCACAATGGGAAAACCAGAGCTGCAAAGAGTGGCCAAGGCTGCTGCTGTTGTGATGTGAATTTGTGTCCGGTGAGTGTGTGGGCTTATCCTGTCGACAGTAAACAAAGGTGGGAGATCCAGTGAGTACTAATACACTCTGACATCAGATTACATACCTAACCTGAGGCGCAACTCGACCAGTGGAGGTGTGTGAAGGGTAGGCACACACGCTGCATTACCCTACCAGCAAATGCATCCCCTTTTTTCTTATTCCTGTTGTGTTCTCTTTGTGATACTTTCATCCGCCTCTTAATCATGAATTTAAAAACCCACCGCCTAGCATATCGCTTAGATGACCTGGAAGGACGGAGGCTCATGTACAAAAGCCTGCTTGTGGGCTTTTTTGTGATGCACTTGCTCATTTTGTTGCTTCCGGCTGGCTGCGTGCCTCCACCAACGCAAACGAAAGTCCTTCCAGGTCACTTATCATGACAGGCTTTCCCTGGGCTCTGTTGGCCATAAAGGGGCAGCCCTGATGCCCTCTTTATACCACCATGTGGAGCTGACCTCTTATGGTGAGGTGCAGTGGATTGAAGTTTACATTTTTAAGAGTTGCATGGGTTGAAGCATGGAAAAGAGAGAAAACATTATTTAGAGTTAAAGCTTGGAGCTAAAAATTCAAATGAACATATGGGGGAGCTTCCTGACTAGTAGTGCAGTTTAAAAGATAGTGAATAAAAATCATCGCCATGGAAACAAAAATGCCTTGTGAACTAGGAAATTAGTGAGGAAGCACAGCAGAGATATGATGCAGCTGCATGCATGGCCTTGACCCTTGAATTTACCATGCAGGAGTTCTGTCTGTCTGCCTGTCCGCAGGTCTTTCCACCTCGTTTGCTCCCTGTGAGGCTATAAATTCCCAGAGGAAACAATCCTGATTTCTCGCAGCTGGCACGCCTTTCGATGGCCTACCATCAACATCCCCAGCACAGCAGTATTGCCATCTGGAGCATACTCAGTCCCCCTCTCTTTTGAAATACTGTTTTGTTTGCCCCTACATTTTGTGGACATATAAATGCATGCACAAGGATGCACACACCGCAGATGATATTTTATCTAAGCCACAGTCGACAGAAGGGTTCCCATTGATGCACACCCAAACAACTGGAAGGCATGCTTATTTGTTTTTATCAAGAGATGAAAGCCCAACATGTGATAGCTTAAAGTCTGTGCAGGACTCTACATATTAATAATGGATATTCATTCTGTTTGGTATTCTTTTCATGAGACTATCAGACAAGGGAGAGATTTCTTTAGTTGGCTGGGAGGACAATGGCCTCTCACAGGTCAACAGACATTTATTTCTGTTTCAGCTTTGCCAAGAAAAAAAATACAGCTAGATGTAAATAAAACACAGCCATCCCGCTGCCCCCTGTAGGACATTGCTATAGGTTTATATTAGCATAGTAAAGGTCAGTGTTGCTGCTTTTCATAATTCCCCCATCTCTTTGCTATGACTCACTTGTGTTAAGTAGATTTTGTCATGCATTTATGCTATAGGGCATTTGCATTCAGTCCAAGGTGAGCTCCCATCTTTGTCGTGTTTTGACATTCAATTTAGGGCTCTGTATTTTCATATTAAGCTTATTCTGTCTGATAAAGTGACTCTGTAATCACTCAGAAGCAGATTTACAGCCAAATTCCTGGGTGGCTATCACTCCTATTAAACTTGGAAACAATGAAGTACACATTTAATCCCCCAAACATACTGGCCATTTCATACAGCTTGCTGTATCGTATATCGACTTTATGATTGAAATTCCAATGATCACTAATCCCTCAGTGTCACATTCAATCCCCTAAACAGAGTGATATCTCCATGACTGGGGTGGTAGCTGCTTCTTTGCTGGGATTTCATCAGGATTCAATCGCCTGTGTCTTCAGTGTGTGAGGGATGGTGGGACGCCACAGGAGGGACAAGTGGAGGAAAGAATAATTACTGGCCCTATTTCCTCCTCAAGTCATTCACGCACCAGCAGGCCCAACAAAAAAGGACTCTCCCTCTGCATTGTTATTATAAAATGAAAAATGGGCAGCAGATGAGTACAGTGACAGGCCGTTTGGTGTATTTACCTGTCATTTGTCTCCTTTTAGACAGGAGTGGACACTGTGCAGTTTTAGATGTTGCGCTTCCACTGATGATATCAGTTTTGCAGCCCCTCCTATGTGTTGTAGATGAATGCACTGCTCAGAAAGTGTTGGTTGTAATCTAGCCACAAGCTGGTTGTCGGACACAGTGTGTTTCAGATGTAATATGTTTGAAAGCTGGCCTAATTAAAAAGCGACCAGGCACTTGGCAAGCATTGATTGTTTGCCTACCTGCACATTGAGGATAAGGACGAGACCATTCAGCTGCAAGGATGCTTGGTATTAATTAGTGGCTGGAAGCTAAGTTTAAATTTGAATATGTAGAAAATAAATCGACAAGTATTGTCAGTTTTTTTCCTGGACTTATGTTACAAGATAGGGTGGACCTGTGCATGTCTGCTGATATTGGTCATGAATGATAATTGAATGTTTAGAAGGGATTCATGGAGCACATGCATCAATAAACATGAAGTATACCAAAGCACTTTTATCAGCTCTAAAAAATGATCAAGTTAAGCCATTTCCAATTTTTGTGTTTACTGGGTCAATTTGCACCAGCTGTCAGGAATATGAGAACTAATGGAGGTGTCATGCTGGGTTTATTCATGAGCTTAGAATTATATGATTCAATCTACTTTCAGGAAGTCAAAGTTATTAAGCTTAAAGGTTTTTACCTTCTATTGAAAAAAGTCTTGATCATGCACTCTACATAATTCCTTTATAAAGTCTCACCATAGAGAAATTAATGGATATTCGTATACTCAGTTGGTGTGATTACTTCCCCCTATGAAAGCAGACAAAGCCTTAACATAATTAATAGCTCGCTTCAGTTGCAAGTAAAGCTGTAAAAAATCATCCAATATCTTTAGGTACCCTATACTTACCTTTTAAAGACTTGTTCCTGTTGACTTTAGTTCTCACAGTTCTCGAAGCATATTTTCTAAGGTTCACAATGTCCTCAGTGACTTTGAGTATATTCTGAATCTACAG
>JBBDHI010000019.1:10127061-10139157 GCA_037177115.1 Craterocephalus stercusmuscarum
TATCGGTAGATCAGATTTTTTAAAGATCGGTGATCGGTGATCGGCCAGAAAACTGCAATCGGTGCACCCCTATTTGAGAAGGTTTGTTTTGATCCTCTCTGGGCCTGAGGGGGGAATCTTATACGCAGTGACAGACTCTTCTCTCTGGTTATGGTGTTTCCTTTAAGTACTGAAAGACCTTTTGAGGTAATTATCTCTATCTTTCTAAGATCAGTCATTTGCATTTTTGTTAATGTGCCTTATACATAGCCATATCTCTCCAGTTAATGGCCAATAAAGTCTGTGTAAAACACATCCTGCCTCTTTCAGATTGGGCCACACACAAACTTTTTAATCACTGCGAAAGCATATAAGCTTTATGCGAAGAGAAGGCAGTGATTGTGTGCTGCTCGTCTCTTCATTATTACACATGAGGTGTAAATATAAGTTTTAACTGAGGTGCAAGAAGTGGCATAAATCCCAAAGAGATTTAAGCTGTTTGAATTGCACAGGAGCTCATTCTGTAATTTACTTTCAAAGACAAAGTGATTCAGAAGGATGCATAATAACACTTACAAAAGATTTCTCTTTAAGTTGTTTTGCACTGAAAATAGAAGAAAAGGTTTACTCGTGATTCATGTCACTCTCTGTTTTGTTTCTGCTGCCATACATAGATCCAGGAACGGCATTAATATTTCACACGTTTTTCAAAGCATGAAAGATTTGCCGGGTCCAAAATTCCGATCCCTGGTGATTTTTTTTTCCTTTTTTACAATATAAATACAAATGCACAATGGATTTATTTGCTCTTATAATTAGATATGAAAATAAGCTTCCAATAAAGACACACCTCAGGTTTTCAGAAATAATTGTTAGGGGAATTATAATCTAGAACTTCTCTTCAGAGCTGCATTTACATTGGACCAGGTAACTTGTCAGTCCCCAGATCAAAGAGGAACATCACACTTTATATATTATTAATATGTTTCTATTAAACTTCAGTGTACTTGATTGTAGCTTTAACAATCTCGTCATTTGACTCCAGTGTGTGGATAATCAGCAACTGGAAAGCAACAAATCTATATATACATTTTCCAAATCTGGGGAAAATGTATTCCTCAGTATACATTAAACAAAAGTCATTAAAAACAATAGAAACTCTGTCAGTTGCTACAAGTTTCCTGAAGTTTATATTTGCAGGATAACATTTCTTACCAACTAATTAAAATAATAAAAAACTGAAGGCGCACTCATCTCTAGACAGCTGAAAAAAGATAATAAATCAGCCCATTCTGTGTCTTTGTTATTCATTTAGCCTATAATAAAGTGTCAGAGATAAAGACTGAAAATATGCATTGCATTTTAGAGAATTAGCGGGAGACACTGTTCCATATGAGATTGTAAAGCCACTGCAGTGCTCCAAGCAGCAGATCCTGATTGCTAATCCTGGCCAACCAAAGTCAAAGAGATGACTTTTAAAGCTTCGCTTGGTCTCTCTGCCATCATCATTACTGAAACTACAGATGGTCCCAGTTTTGCCGGGCTACTGCAAGGCAGGGGGTTCTGAGTGAGGCTGCGCCTGCAAGGGAATAGATGGTTTTGGTGGGAGCAGTTTGATGTGGGAAAATGTTGGAAATTAAATGTTTTATGCCCCCAGAGCCTTTATCCTGTCACATGTTTCCCTCATCTTGCATCAAGACAGGTTTTTATGCCAGTCTGCACTGGTTGTGACCGCGCATCTTTGCCGTCTCTACAAATGCTCATACATTGTTTCTGGGATTTACAGGCATTACTAGAGGATTGATGTTATTTCCTAAATTATTTCATTTCATAATTACAGCTGTTAAAACTCTAAAACATTATCTGTGAGGATTTTCTCCCTCCCCAAAATACCATCCCTGATTATGGAAATCGGTCGCAATGTGTAATAAGCTCATCTCTTATGTCGGATGTTTGATGAGGCGAAAACACGGAAGACTGTCAAACCAGAGCGGCACCACTCCACCAGCAGCGTCAAACCCAGCAGGAGCAAGCAGGTCACCATGGTGATTGTGATTGAAAGCCCATTTGAAAACAGTTTATATTTGTCACACTTCAGATGGCTGTGATCTGTCTGGAACCACAAAACATGGCTCCTTTTTTTTTTTTTTTTAAATGTGATTGTTTTTTTTTAAAGCATCTTTCTAAAGAAAGGATTAGCAGAACTTAAAAACGCTCATCAAAGATGTAGTAATTTACTTGACAGAAAATCTTATACCTTTAGATTTGTCCTCAAGCTAAAGCCTTATAATGTGCCATCACACACTTGTGAAGAACAAAGCACTCAGAAAATTGCATTTTTAGCTATCTTTTTGTTTCTGTACAACCTTTGAAAAACTGTAAACAACTTTAATCTGATTTGCAAAGCACTGCAGGGTAAACTGAAATTTAAATGCCACCAAAGGCCAATCAGCAGGTCTTAGACCCAGTGTTGAGTTTTGTCTACAAGTTTAGGCTTTTTCATTGAACAAGGTTTTAGTACATGCAGATAATGGGGACATTAAGACAGAAATATCTCCAATGCAGCTCCACACTGCAGATATAACTAAGCTGCTCCACTTTGTAATTGCCATTTTGAATCAAATGAAAAAAAAGAAAGTTAAGATTCACTGACTTTAATAGCTGAATAGGAATAATGTTAATTATCTTTCTGTATTTTTGTATAGTGTGTGAGATGAATATTAGTTTGGTTGTATTGCAGCAGGAAAAGTCAAGCAGTAAGTTGACAGCCTGGCCTTATTTCCACACTGATTAAAACCTAAAAGGTCAAACGCAGTTTTCTTCGAACATTTAAAGACATTGGCATTTTGGCCATCTGCAATCTAAATGAAGTATGCATTGGTTTATTTTGAAAACCTGAATGCCATATGTGCTAATCCAGTGCTGGCCTGACTAGCTTATTTATGTTGTCAGACTGAGCATCATTAACTGAAATTAAGTAAGATTAGTGACACTGTTTTAAATTACAAGGCTGTTTTTATAACAAAAATGTGTGAAAACTGTCTTGGATTTTAGATTTATCTGCCTTTTTTATAAGCACTATTGGTTGTTCCTTAATCCTCAATGTTATAACATAATTGAATGCCAGTAACCTGGTTGCATTAAGAATATATCATGTATAAAGGTGTCTGAGTGTGAGTTTTATAGATGGATGCACTTGACTGTTAGAAATACTTTCCCTTGTTTTGCTAGTTGGGAAATAACTTAAAGCATGCCTTTTGTGAGCCCTGTATGGAAACAGAGAGGAACCATAGCAGAGAAAACAAATATCTTTAAAGATATCATTTTGAGATCATGTCACAAGCTGAAATGAGCAGGTGCTGCCAGAGACTGGACTGTGTCCCACTAGCTTGGTTTTAGCATGGTCTTAGTGTGTGTTATTGGTTTTTTGCATGTTTTTAAATTGTTTTTATCCCAAGCTAGTGGGAGTTTTAACGAACTGATTGGCAGCACCTGCGGAAGGACTCCTCCCCTGCCAATCAAGAACACTATTTGGGACGGCCTATGGCCCCAGTGGCAACCGCTGGATGCCCGGGCGACCCCGGGGATGTGAGCCGCAGGAGAGGAGGCCACCTGATCCACAACCGAGCCCTTTTAGCCCCCTTTTAATTACGTTTTTTTAGAGGCATTTTAGGACTTTTTAGGTTTTATTTTTTAGGCATTTTAGTATTTTTAATATTTTTAGCTGCCCTCCTGTCTCCATCCTTCCAGCAGCGCCCGATATCATTTTAACGAACTTTCTCAGCTCGCGACATTCACAAATTAAATATTTTTTTTTGTGTGGTTGTAATAGCGAGAAACTTATCATCTCAAGATGAGGATTTTTTTCCCCTTCTACAACAGGTTAATATATTTTGTTAGTCAGGCCTGATAAAGTAAATTTTTCCATCACTGCAAACAGTGGCATAGCCCGAAGGGCAGCTGCTGGCTGAAGCAATAGCTAAACTCTTATTTATGCGCACCAATGCCTCTGCCTGTGCTCCTGAGCAGACATTTACTGAAGTCACTGCAACAAACAGTTACACCTCCATGTCTTGACTCACAGTTATAAATCCTTGTGAAGACAGGAACCACACATTTTGGAGATCACCCATAAGCATCTTCTGATCTCAAGCAAAGAACGATTTCTTTAAAGAGTTTGTCCAATTTCTGTTGTTTGCCTGCAGATTTTCAGATTGTCATGAGGTAAGGCAGTTAATACCCAGTCAATACCTTCAAAAGTGCAGCAAATATTTTGCTCTGGTTATGCTTCCATGTTCTGCATGTAATCAACTAAGATTGCACCTGTTATCATTTGCGTGTTCAAACAGCAGTATTTAAATGAGGATTTAGCGGCGCTGTTTGCTCTGTCATGGAAGGATCCGGACAGCAAGGAAACCCCAAACGCCAAATGTATTTCGATCCAATTAAGGTTGAAATATTAGTGGAGGAGACAAATAAAAATATTGCCGAGCTCAAGAAAAAAACCTAAATGTCACCAGAACTGCTGCAATATGGGAGAATATCTGCGAAAAAGTAAATTCTGTTTGAAAAGCCAGAAGAACAACAAGTTAAGAGGAAGAGGCCAGACAGAGAACCAAAGAAAAAAATTGCTTGTAATAAAAATTGGCAAATAAGACTGGCGGGGGCGGGTGTCAGAGGAGATTCATCTGACCAATATTATAATACCTTGGGTGTGCACTGTGCGTAATCCTCGTAGAAATGGTCTCATGCTCCATCCCATGATGTCTATTTCTATGTTGTGGTTGTGTTGCTGGCACTTCATTGATTTTGTGTGGATGCACACATTTCTTGAAATGACTGCATAAACACCTTTTTAACCACTGCTTTCAGAATCAGTCTGAACTACATTCAGAGTGTAAAAGATTGAAAGATAATTTTCTAATGAGCACCAAGTACTTTGAAACTTTGGTCTTTTTAGGGACATGTACTGGCTTCAGGGTACTTTTTTCAGGCCTATGAGCTCTTGTGGAGGTTAAGCTGAATCTACTTGATCATTTTTCCCAGAGCTATGGAAACAAAGAAAGCAGAGCCATAAATAATATTAATAATAATAATGAGCCCCCAGCATATCATGAGGAGATCTCACATCTCAATGGCTACAAGATCTGTTTTATTTTTCCCTGTTAAAGCTCTGGACATACAGGGGATGATGGGTCATTTTACTTTCTGGTGCCTCCGGAATGGTTTTCATGGTTCTTTGAGCTGCACAAAACAGTAATTGTATCAGCATCAAATCAGCCCTGATTTTAAATAGAAGTTAGTCCCAAGATTTGTCTGCTCCCTGCAAAGGTTCTGCTTTTCTATATAAAATCACTGCGGGTTTGATGCTGAATTCTTTTGAATGGGTGTTTCCTCGTGCATAGAAAGGGCAGCCATCCTTCAATTGATCTATATGTTTCTACTTGTAAGCACTTTAACAGTTATTGTAGATTTCCAAAGCAATTTGGGAACAGTCTTCACTGTTTTTGGTTAAACCAGTAGGATAACATGTCCAGTGTGTTGTAATATGTCTTTGATTTCTCTGGACCCTCCCAGCATGTCAAATCTAAAGCCAGTTTCAAATTCGCAAACATCTGACTTTCAATGCACAAAACAGTGAACAAGCAAAAAGGAAAAAGAAAGAAAAAAGGTTGACATCTATTTGGAAATACCTCATGGAAGTATCAGTATGTGTTTTTTATTAGACGGCTCCTGTAATGTGATTATTCACCCTCGACCTGATGTTGGTGGGGACCAATAGCAATCATTGCCAGCTTGGTTTTCAGGTGCCTCCAGCATGTGAGACAACAGCGGTGACAAACTGATGGTAATTTCTGCCAAAGAAACCTTTCAACCACCCACCTCACACTCCAATCCTACATTCAGCGCTCCTTCCTCGTGCCCTTTTGATTAATGTGTCCTACTCTCCTCACGCTGCCCTTAAGACAAGAGCAGCTTACCGCTTTCCTTGCTCTGCCACAGGTCCTCAAAACGACACAGTCAAATAGGATTAGATTTTCGTATTTGGGGTGGAGGGTGTTTTTGTGCATCTGTTTAGGAGCGCAGGAAAAGCATCCATGAAGTAGTTTGTTTTTTAGCCAATTTTTTTTCAGAGGAGAAGAAAGGTGCAGCAGTTTGGGTGGGTTGATGCCTTGGCAGAATGTGTTGCTGTGAAAAAATAAAACAAGACTGGAGGGAGTAAGATAGGGATTTGAGGGGGTGATTCATTTCAATCTGCCACAATGCTATATGTGCCCAAAGCTGAAATCTCATCCTGGGTTCAGCCTTAATAAAGCTTGTTGGCATTAAGCCTTATTACTCAGCAGTCAAACGCCAAAAGACATTTCATGTCCCACGCTGATACTACAGTTATCTATCCGGTCTTCCACTAGGACAAAACTGCACTTTTTTTCTGTGCAGGCATATGTGCTGTTTATAAAGCCAAATACCCAACAGATGCTATTTTTTTTTAAATCAGATTAAATCATATTAATGTGAGCAATCATCAAAAGAATAATGCACCTTCCCTGGTTGGGGGTCTTCTTTCATTTTTCTGCAACAAGGGAAAAGATGTGTTGAAATATGCAGAATTCATATTTAGGGCATGTATCAACAAGTTTCACACATTCTGTCTTTAGGTGACAGTTATGAATAATAAATGGCTGCTACTAGAATCAAAGCAAAAATAGAATTGTACTGTGTCAGATGAGCATTTTGATGAAGACATTTATAGATTTAAGTTTGTCAGTGAGTAAAAACTGAAACTGTTGTATATCTTATGGCTTCAATTGAGACAAACTGAAATGAGCAAATGATCTGGGCATCAGTTTGGTTGTCTGTGCTGCCGAATATACATATAAATAGAATCGGTGGTGCACAAGCTGCAGGATGGTTTATGTAGTTCATACAGCAATGCAGGTTGACAGAAGCTTGTGTTTTTACAGAAAGAAGAAATAATGAACAGAAGTTAAGACAAATGAGGAGCAGGATGAGAGTAGCACTGACTTAGTCATAAATTGTGTTCTTTAGATGTTTCATCCATTTTCATCGAGGAAAAATGACTGAAATGTTTGTGTTCTTTCAAAGAAAACCCATTGAAGACCGAATCAGTGGGTCAGGGTTGAAAAGCTGGACATGTAATGGGCTCAGAAAATGACTCCATTTCTAAAAAACCTTAGTAACATATGTCATGGATTGGCAATGAGTGGAAGCCATTTCTCTATAAATGTTAGGTTTCTGCCTTTATTTTCAAAGTTTCTTTAGCCTGGCTTCAGCTTAAAGGATCTAGGACCCGATTTCACGTCCGGCTAGTTTAGTTAGCGATAGCGGCTAGTTTTTTTTAGCTTTGGCGTGACGCTATTTCTTTGCCAATGGGGTTAACTTTCGTAACTTCCAGATCCCTAGGGGAACGCTCTCACTAGTAGATAAGAATGCGGACGTTCCGAAAGTTAACCCCACTGGCAGAGAAAGACCGTCATGCTAAAGCAAAAAAACTACCCGCTATCGCTAGCTAAACTAGCCGGACGTGATATCGGGTATAGCTCTTTGAACTGTTTATTTTGTAGAAAATTTTTAGTCATTTTTTCCCCAAAAACCAATTATATCAGAAAACAGAATCGCCATGACATCACTGAATGGAAGTACAACAGATCAAATAGAAGATTATCATTTCTACATTGTGTTTGGACAGATTCTGCAGGTCCCTGAGTGCAATTAAAGTCATTTTCACTGCATGGGTCCATTTACTGTATTTCGCCCCTCTGATCCATTTCACCACAAACTTCTGAGAATATTTTTGATTCTGTTTTAGTTTTTCACGTTTGTCTTGTTGAAGGAATAAACATTCAACATTTTATGATACACCACATGGTTCAGACGTTTAAATCAGGTTTATGTGTGTGTGTGTGTGTGTGTGTGTATCCAGGTCTGAATATAGGTGATGCCAAAAAAGAAAAAAAAAAATCCAATCCTTTGACATATTAACAGGATACTTTAAGCCTCTACCCATGACAGCCACCAATCCTATTTTAAAGGAAGCAAGCTTAGAGAAATCACATCACCCCTTGCTTCATCCCCCAGACAAAATGTTGCAACTTTCAAACAACAAGGCCAAAGACACTGATGTTAAGCAATCTGGATTTCAGTAAAATGTCCCCTTTGGTTTTGGCAGAAAATCACAAGAAAATTTATACTTGTCATGCCAGTAAAATCCCCTGATGTATTAACGGTGTAGCCTTCCCCATGACCATAAAAACAACAAAGATCCACATGTTAGTATTTACTCATGGTGGATTTGGATTGTGACTGCATTATTCACTATCCGTTATTAGCCCTGCTGATTATCGGGCAGATATTCATAATTGTCCAATTATAACAATGAGCTCTTTGTGTGCTCTGATTACAGGCTAATTAAATTAAAATGTGTTCCTTTAGCTGTGATACAGCCATAAGCGCAACTGCTGGTAATCTGACTCAGTGTCCCGCCTGCAAAGTTAGTGAATAAGTAATGGTTAAACAGCCGGGCAACTGGAAACACAGATGGAGATATGCATGACCAGGAGAAAAGGTTTTTTTTTCCTAAAGGCAATATGCTGAAGATCCAACACAATCATCAGTAATGGCTAAATATTTCATTAATTTCATCTGACACACAAAGCCATAATAATACAACTCATTGCTGAGGCTTTAAGGCAGTCCTGAGGGGCAAAAATGGGTCTAAATCAAACTTGAAAGCAAACTTTGAGTAGCAGCACAAAGCAGAGATTGCTTTATTAGAAGTTCTGAAACTATTCTTCCATCTTACAAGACGGATGGGTTGATGAGGCCTTATCTACACAGTCTTTGTTCAAGGGCAGAGCAAACTCCCAGAGCTTTTCAGTAGAAGAGATTGGTATACAACAAAAGGAGATGAGTCAGAACAAGGTTACTCTGAAAAGCACACAGATTGGTAAATAACACACTTAGTAAAGAATGGATACCAATAATACAATGAATCTTAACGCAGGGAAGATGTCTGTTTTTATCTTTTTGCAAATAGGTTTAAAATGTTGCTGTTTGACTTCTGTTTTTTTGTCTTGCAAGAGTCATATAAGAAAAATAAACTTTTACAAATAAACATTTCCATTTCCCCATTTCTTGTTACTCCAGATAATGATTTTGTTACTGTATGATGAAAGTGGAAGATTGGAAATGGTGGCAAATGAAATGACTGATCCCTCCAGAAATGTCTGACTTCATTGCACAGGAAGAGATTGAACCAGTCCCCTTAACCACCCTCCCTCCATCTGCCACTGGGCACCAACTGAGTTCATGCAGTTGTATGCTGAACTCTGCTTCAAGTCAGCAGTCTAAAGGGTAATTCAGAGTGATGGCCACTGTCCATCTGAGCAGCCTCAGCTTCTGTTTATCTTGCTGTACAAAGTAGACAGATACCTTCATGACATCTTAAGGGTCACATTCAACTATAAAGTCATATTTGATTCTGCTAAAAGTTTAAATCTGAAAAGGAGGAGTGTAATGGGGGTCTCTAACCTTATACTTCTTCATTGACCCCATTTTATCACAAAAACACAAACCACTAATTACATGTCATATACTCTCCTGGTTTAATAAAACACTGCCAAGTGATGTGTAAATATATGTGATGTGCAAATTATCCCTTAATGTAAAGTATTTAATCTGGTTAAAATGCTTCTGTAACACGGATCTCACTGAGTTTTGATGTATGTTGGTTTTAATTACCAGATCTTTTTTTTCTTTTCCCTACCCTTATAACCCTGTTAGATCACCAGAGAACCCCAGCGCTATCTTTCAGGATACAACAAAGGACCTGAATGCCGACTCGAAAGGCAGGCAGGTGCCACAATGACGAGTTTATTGGTTGAACCAAGCCCACTTACTGAATTACGCAGAAAAAGAAAAACCCGAGGACATGTGACAATCTGGTGAAGACATGACGTAAGTGGGGAACTTACGCACACACACCTGAGGTAAGTTGATGAGACACAGGTGAAACACATGAAGGCAATCAGAGCAGCAGGAGGGGAGGGCAGGAGATGGGGCTATCACTTATAATGTAAATAATTTCTCAGGATAATTTCTGCGTGTACAGTATCTGTTCGGGATAAATTAGCTTTGGCTACATTGTATGTGAAATTGTATGTGAAAAGCATAAAGCCAGGATGGTTTCAGCATGGGGTGGGGCAGGGCGTCCACCGCTTTTTAGTATTTGCATGAAGGGGGTCCTCACGGAAAATAGGTTGGGAACCACTGGTCTACACTCCAGGTGATCTACAGAAGCTTTCCAGGTACTAACATCCTGCTCAGGATGTTTACAACCCAGTTTCGAAATATAGTGTCTGTTCAGAGACTCATAGGTAACACATAAGCGATCCATGATACCAAGATTATTTATCACATTTTAACAATTTTGCTGCTAACCTCTGTTTTGACCTAGAAATCAAAATTAAGACGCTTTGGTGGCACCAAAACAACCTGAGTTGATGTTGGTTTTGTGAGGATAGTCAGTAAACACAAGCAAAAATATCACTAAATGGCAAAAACTGGCAGGAGGAAAAGTGTAAATATGTGAATGTTTTTACTTCAGTGCCAATAATTTTTCTTCTGAAAACCAAGATTAAAGAAAATGATATGCAGATGACAAAAGGCTTGGTTTCTGGTGGTCGGTGGGTTATTTTTACAAAGTACTGTTATTATAAATTCCATTAATCTTTACTAATATTTTTTTATTTGTTTGTTATGTTTTGTTAAATCTATACAGAACAATTTTACAGTTTTTAGCCTTATAATCTTATAACTAAGGCTGCTCGGAGTACTGTCTGTATATTGACTGTGCTTAAAAGAATGGACGGTCTACATACATGAAAACGAGGCAGATCAAAAATAATAAAACATGGCCTGGAGTTGTGAAGATTATGGCATTATATCTGAATTTACTCATAAACACAAGATCATATAACTTTATAAATACTGTGTCCATTTTTTATTTGTTTGTTTCTCCAGTCAAAGAAAAATCTAAATATTGTGACTCAGAATGAAGACATAAAGAAGACAGTCTTTTGTGCATCTTCCAGAGTTTGCTTTTGCTCTTTGCCAACACAGTGTCGTTCTTTGTTGTTACGAATTACATTCAAAATTACCCATCAGACTGTGTTTATCAGTTTATAAAATTTATCTTCCATATCCTCTCATGAGGCCCTATTTTTAGCCACAAATATTTTTGTCTAACCATGTCAACCAAGGCAGCTTTCCTTGTTGGAATGCTGTATTTCTTGTCATGGATTGCAGTCATAAAGGAGCTGGTCTCTGTCCATAACTTGACTATATTGTTTATCTTTCTATTCCAGAACACAGACACCCTCTAGACACCCACTGAGCAGGTCGTCTCTCATGAAACAGGTCAGAATTTTGACTCAACCTTGGATGAAAGGTGGAAAGAGCAGCAAAGTATGAAGGAGAGAAAGAGGGGTCCTATATTTCAGGAATGACAGGCTGTTAAGGGGCAGCTGGCAACAGTGGCTCTCGCTTGTGGTATGTACAGTTGGTTTATGAATCATGTAAGTAAGCTAAACTATCTCAAAGTGCAGATCAAACTTTATCCCTTCAAGGAAAAATCAAACTTCCTCTCATAATGAGAAGGGCTTGCAAATCTCTAAGAACCCTTACAATTGAAGGAGGAATAGGCAGTGATGATGGTGATCAGGCAGATTTAGAGAAAATGTGGTTTCTGTGACACGCTAGTGGAAAACATTTTGAAGTAAAATTGGAGAAAAACAATATACAATATTAGAAAATTGCTCATTGTCTGTGAAAGTGGTCCCAAGTAATAATAAAAACTAACCAGGTGGTAAAAACCGCAAGCTGCAAATTTTACGGGTTGCAGGATTCACACTATTTAGGAGGGGGGTTGTTTTATGAGCCTTTTGCGAACACTGCTGTCACAGATCGCAAACGCTGCAGTCAGCATCACATTTCACATTACTGTCACTCACAAATTACAGATGAATATGTAAGTGCCTTTGTACATGTTGCATATGTGGTCTTTCTTTACATACATGTATTAGAACAAAAGAGGAT
>JBBDHI010000019.1:10192225-10203918 GCA_037177115.1 Craterocephalus stercusmuscarum
CTCAATTACTATTCTTAACCATGTTTGTTTGTTTACCTTGCAGTAAAGTAAGGAACAATAAGAAAGGCTATTAGCTCAGAATTGCACCTTTGCATTATTGAATTATTCAAAAGACTATGATTTGATATCAGCTAATAAAATCTAATTATTAGTCATAAAAGACACAGTTCATTACATCTATTTGACAGTAATTCAGGAGACACAAAATGTTTAACAAAAACAGAAGAATTTCTTTTCAAGTTTGATATCAGTATCACAACAACATTGTCATTGCAAATACTTATTTATCATTATCATTAGCGTGTAGTAAAAATCCCACATATTAACAGCCCTGCTTCAAGTTATGCAGGCCAGACAAAAACTCTTAGGTAAATAGCAGAGGTTCTGTTTATAGGCTTTGATGTATTTCTCCACCAGATTACACTAACCTTTGTGTAATAGCCAGAGAAAACCTTTAACGTGACAGGTGATATGAACTCTCGGATGAAGTGTAGCCACTCTTTATCAAACCCGATTTGCTTCATGTGAATATCATCGGTCGGCACCGTCTCATAGCCTCCAGAAATCCTGTTGTCCTGAGAGAAAGAAGAGAAAATAAAGCAGGATGATTAACGATGGAACAAATAGCCTAGCCCAGAATTCCTGTGTACTCAAAGTGTGTTACCACAGCTTCAGTGTCATGATGATGATTATATGCATGTTTCTTTAAAACCACAGCTTGAACTGTTGTCTGTCTGTATGGGACTTAATGACCTATCCAGCACATTCTTTTCCCAAACAGTCAGCCAAAGTTTCTGTAAGCATGTATTCCTGCAGGCAAACTTAAAACGACATTAAGTGACCTATTTCAAACTACAGTATATAAAATAGGCAGCATGAGTCACCATAAAAATAAACACATCATCATTATGGTCTCATTCTATCAGTTTAAATTCTTGACATGAAATAGAGGAAATATTTCTTTTCTTTTCTCTGTACACGAATCAAATGTCGGCGCAATTCTATATTAAACAGTAGCTAAATATGAGTATTTCACAGAAATACTGGTTAGCATTTAAAAGGTAGTTTTAAAGTAAAAGTGGCTAAGCAAGCCCCTTGTTACAACAAAGACAAAGGCTTCTTTCATAAATTTTACAAGGCAGCATTCATGTTGGTGGAGTTGGTTTTGGGGACAACATAATTACAGCAAACACGGTAAAAAACAATAAGTGTGTATCTTTATTTCATTTATATTTGGACAGTTAAGTAAGAAAAAATATGCTTTTATTTTATTTTTGCAGTTTTTATCTTAAAATGTTTGTAGCAATTTGCTACAAATCCAATTGTAACTTAGTAGTTTTGGTGAGTTAGTGAGAAACACATCAGAGCAGCTTTGCATCGGTAATCGGTCATGTAGAATGTAAACAGATGCAGGTATCAGAATAAATGTTAGTCCGATTCTATTAATTGTCTCAGATATGGAAAGAAAAACCTGTATGATATATAATTACAATGCTGTTGCTTCATTTCTGTTCCTCACTCCAAAATGTAAAAGGTAGTTAGCAGCCAGGCTGCATGCCAGCCTTCAGTGTAGACACACAAGTGGGAATCGCCTGTTCTGAAAAGATTACCACTTTCAGGTTCAGGAAACAATTGGAGCTTTGTTGTTTTTCACTGAGATTTTTTTACCAGTGCTGCGAAGCGTAACCTTTGTCACATGGAAAAGGGTTTGATCAGGATACATCAAGCTGCATTAACATTGTTGATGTCTTAAAAAGAACTAAAGTGGACGTTAAACTGTGACATGCCTAATTTATATCAGCAAATTGAAGAAAATATTTTTTTGGAAGGCTAGACACATTTTCTTGCACTACACCATGTAAAGAGCAAATCAGAAATATCAGAGGTTATTTAACCTTTATTGGTTTCTTCCTTCCTTCTTCCTTGTTTTCTTTTTTCTCCATTTTTATGCATGAAGCAGATCAATGTTATGTAAGGGAAATGTAAAGCTTCTGTCCAGTTTACACTGCAACATTTTTAGCCCAATTTTCACATCCTAATTTCAAGGTACTGTAGCAAAGAAATGTCCCACTATAAGACAATTGTGTGTAAGATGAGCAGCTATGTGTGGGTGCGCCAAAGTCGTGATTTGTGAAGCGAACAGACATGTCCCAGACTGACCGAAGATCTAACATGCTAGATCATTTAAGGAGAACTCAGCAGACAAGGTCTTTCTGACTTGGCTCTAAAGACTTACAGCTAGCAAGAATGCGAGGGAGGGGGTAAAGAAACATTAGAGGGAGAGCCTAAAGGTGGGACAGTTAACAGTTATCTTGAGGTAAAGATTGATGAACAGACTGAGCAGAATTTGGTTTAATGGAAGAGACTTGCCACAGTGGCTACCACTAAAATTTGACATTTTTCTCACTCATGCCAACGGTGTATGCGCTTCTGGCATCTTTATTTCTTTTTAAAAAACAAAATAATCGCAAAAGAACAGAAACAGCAACCATTCACATGCACTATGTTATCCTTAAAACATAAAACAATCCTGCTCTCATGGAAATATGCCAACACAAGGTTCATACAACAGAATAAACCGTGTACTGTGCCTCCAGAGCAGAATGTATTTCTGTGTTCAGGAAGTCTGAACCAACAGTACTGACCTCATGTTTGCCCCCTGACCAGGAGCCATAGTGCTCCATCTCTTCAACCATTTCATCACAGGCCTTCTCTGAGAGGACGGGAAACCAGAACACATCTGGGCAAGGCTGCAACACACACACACACACACACACACGCACACACACACACACACACACACACAAAAATAAAGAGACTGCTGAGAAAAGTCTTGAATCGCACCTTCACCTGGAGTAATGTAATACCCAGACATGTTAAAACCAGATGTTAGGATTTCCCTGGGACATGATGTCATTCAGTTTTACTGTCTCTCTGGCTGTCGACGTCTCGAGCACATGCAGACACACACTCACATATAAACACAAACCTGCTCCAAGTAGTTCTCAGTGAAAATTCGCGTATAATTTTGGTGGATGTACTTCTCTTTCCAGTCCTGCAAAATAGAAACAGATTATCAGATTAGCAGACTTCTTTTTTTTTTTTTTTTTTTTTTTTACTGTTTGCTGACCTGCATACCTCCCTGAGCTAATCCCCCTTCTCACAGAGGGCAGATTCCAGCTTGCCAAATGCAGTAGCCCCATCAATGAGGAGCCTTATCACATTATCACAATAAAGTCAACATCTCAGGCTTTTCTGAGCCTAATGACTAATAACCTTCATAAGTTTGCAAATTATTGTAATCTATCTGCGCGGTTCAGGAATATGAAGACACTTTCTGTGTGTGTACAGTAATGACTTACCACAGGGTTTTCAAATATCTGCCACAAGTCGTTGTTGTAATGAGAAATGTTATAATTGGCTGTGGAAATGAGCCTCCCAAAGTCGTGACGATTAGTTATGTACATGAAGACTCCCTGCAGCAAACCGGGAAGAGTTTTGTCAGTTTCATAAAAGTTAGAGAGCCGATAAGATAAAAACAAACTCTGATGTGTCACACACACACATACACGCATGCGGACTCGGATCTATGTCGCTATAATACATGCAAATTTCATCAGTGAGTACCACAAGCATAACATGATAATAAAGATTGATTTGTGTTTAAATACACTGAAATTAATTATGTTCAACAATTTGAAAAATACTGTATCAAAACACGTACACACACACACACACACACACACACAAAGATGGCATAAATAATCTGTGATTATTTATTGCTGGGGGAGTGGAGGGCTGCAGGGATGTTGTTGGGTTGGGAATAAGACAAGGGAAGGAGATAAGGACAGAGAGGCAGCTTTGGGATAAAGCAAATCCAGGAATGATATTAACTCTATGGTGAAGCATGGGGAAGGAGTGTGTGGGGGTGGACTTGGACTCGCTATCAGACTAGGCTTCGTTAATGGCAAAAGTGATAAATTAGGGCTGTACGGCAGGTTTTGCGGTGAAGTTCGCAAATTGCAGTAATCTGAAATCATGTTGTGAAAGCTGTGATTTAGACCAGATGCTCTACATGGGTGAAAGGAAAATGCTGTTAGAGCCTAGTCTGAGATAAGTCTGTGTTCAGAGGGAGCAGAGGTTACAGGTGTTTGGCTTTTTGGGGTAAAGCATCAGGACAGGGGACTTGCATGTGGGCTAACTCTCAGCCTTCTGTCTTCTCAGTGGTCTTGTCTTGAAAACAATTATAAAAATGGGATCAAGAACAGAAGCCTGTACTGCGAAGCTGGATTTTCTCTTGCCAAGGTAACTTCAGGGTTGACCTGGGTTTTCCATACGCTGGTTATTTTTTACCAGACTGTATCACAGCGGCTACATATGTCGGCTAGCTAGCCTGCTCAATAACAGGTTCTGTCCTGGATAATGCATATGAATAATGCACATGAATGTGCCGCCTCCTGACCAATCAGCTCCTTTGGAAAATGGCCTGCCCATTTTTAGAAGATCCTGCCGATGTTCAGCAGGTCATGAGAGGAGAACTTAGAAGAGAGAGTTTTTATGGATAGATGCAATTAATATTCCAACACAAACAAGGAGGTGCTGAGCCTCTGAAGAAGTCTCAGAAACTAAAAGCCCACCGTTGGCGCTGAGCTCCACCAAGTACATTTAAGTTTTTTTTTGTTTGTTTTGCCAATGATTTTTGAGTTAGAAGCTCTAATGCCAAAATGATCCCTATCACCCCATAGTAAAGATTCCTGGATCCAGACAATGATCTGGATCACCCCCCAGAACCTGTCATTTGTTTCTGATTCCACTCCTGAAATTTTCCGAAAATGTTTTCAAAACCCATCCATAACTGTTCCGCAAGCATTCCTTCATGACTGCTGCTGTGGTAACAGTGTCGCTTAGTTCACCTGGATGAGTGTTCAAATTTTTCATTAGCCTACAGAGTAATTATCGGCTGCTCCGTGGGGATGTGCTCTACTCTGCAGCCTGCAGGGTTTCCCAATGTTGTTTGGTCAAACTCTGCAGACTCTGCCAACTTTTATGTGAGTGAGAACCAATCAAATTTGGAAAACCCTGGGTTGAATTACCAGTTTCATAGTAGCACTTATTCTGGTCCTAAATGTCTGGGTAAAGCAAGCCAGATAACAGCGAGATATCCAGACACTTCGGAGTACAGGCCTCACGTCTTTCGCGTTTACCTCGGCAAATCTCCTTTTAAATGTGAACGTAACACAAACAAATGTCAACATCGATTTCCAAAGAGCTGCCAATCATTCTGTGACACAGGCAGAGACATAGAAAGCCTCTCAATATTAAAACATTTACCACCAGAATTTGAAATCAAATCAGAGACGAGTCATTCGCATGTGAAAATGGGCCTTCCTCCGAAACTAGCCAAAACTCAAATCAGTTTCTGACTGCTAACCCATTGGAAATGGATGTTTCAGAAAACAGAATAGTCAAAGTAGATGGAGACCTTTGGGGGCCTGAGCATATGGAATGATTCCGGAGAAGGGGAGTCTTTTTCTCTGTGACTGGTCTAAAATAAAGGAAAAGCATAATGTAAACAAGAAAACATTACTGATATATAAGAATAACAGACACAGTGACAGTGAAAAATATACATGTCACATGTATAAGAACTCAGGAGGAGTGGCATGAAAAAAGGAGCAAGATTCCCTCTGAAGCTGATGTTTTTGTGGGTTAATATGGGAGGAATGCATGCTGGGAAGAAGGCCAACAAATCCAGAAGTAGTTTGAATTTGGATCAGGCACAAAAGCTGTTCAGTGCTGAGTGCAGGTAACACAGAGTGCAGCTGAGTGAACAGTTTACAAAAAGCTAAACACACAGACAACAACAAAGTTCATCAGCATACAAGGCGAGGATGAAGGCAAAAGAAGGTGGAGAATGAGGGATACAAATGGTGCAGAGAACTTTGATGCGTCATGGAGCATTTCTGAACAGCGGAGGGCCATGCCTCGACGACAGCAAGGGCACTGTGAAATACTTATACTTGCCTTTTCTGGGTTTCCGTAGAGCTGTTTACTTTTGTCAGGGGGTGGATTAATTGCACTTTTACACTACAATTAGCTGTGCTGATATGTCGTGCTATGCCTTTATGCAACCATGCATATTCTAAAGACAATGAATACTTCAACACGAAAAAAAAAGGATTTTTGTCCCATCTTACCATTTCTCTGGCATTTCTACACAAAGCCATATCTGGGTCCAGTTTCTCCAGAACAAAGTAGTTCCTTTCTTTGAGTTCATTCCTTAAAACATTGCCCTTGACAAGGTACACATGAGCCATGTAAGGAATGTTCCACACGCCCCTTAAAACAACAGGAGAAAGAGAAAGTAGGTGTTTTACTGTAACCTTCAAAATTAAAATTCTTGGACGTCTACAAAACTTTTTCAAGCATTATTAACACTCTGTGATTTAATATTTAGGAACTATTAGACTTTGTTGGAGAACTATATGGTAATATAAGGCAAGATACACAATGCTGTTTTCAGAGGCTTCTATTCGGTCAAAATGACATAACAGACAATTATTGTGGGTAATACTGGGTTGTGGTGAAGACTGTGGGAGAGAAGCATCTGGATGCTATTTAAACTTTTTGAATGCACAATCAGAAAGAAGTGTTGAACTTGGCTACTTCGATTTTCATGCCTAAGGCTTTATTGCTCAGTCCTAAATAACTACTCAGGTAGTTTGTAGCTTTAATGGGTTTTCAAATGTGCATTCTGGGATAATGCTTGAAAAAAGGCAGCTGATGTTGTTTGTGTCAAAACATGGTGAGAGCAGTTTAAGCACATGGGGACAAGATTCATTCAGAGTGGGAGACACACAGAGAGATCCAAAAGTGGCATGCAGGTGTGTGGGAACCGTAGAAAATACAAAGATATGGCTTTGCGCTCGCTTGCGACTTACACGCGTTTCCTTTGCACAATGTCAACATAATCCTCAGAGCGTGCATAATAACCATCCAGACTCAAGGCTCCCCAGAAGTTGGACCACAGCTTGCTGTGCCGAGTGACAAGGGGACCAATTATTTTCCTGTGGGGAAGCGGGAGACAGAGCGGAGAGATGGTGTTTCTGTCAGAGCAGATAAAACTGGGAGAAATGTCACAGACAGCCAACCAACTAATAAACTGATTCTTTTAGTGGTGAAACCATTGAGCTGCATCCCATCAAGCTCCAACTGGAAATGTACAGTCACTGTCAAGCTAGCAGCAGACTCGCAGGTCATGCTGAACTGAATTCCAATAATTACAACAGCTTGATGTTTCTACAAATCTTTTTTCAATCTAGAAAACATAAATCACCTTTTTTTAAAAAAGTAAATGAAATGCACAGGTAAGCTCTAAAACAACACCCAATGATTTATGCAAATAGATGCAGTGCAGTGCGCTAATGGCAAATTTCCTTGGCTTTTCCTCCACATCAATTGTGCCGGCAGAGAATTCTCATGCTGCCTTTAAATATCCTAGAAAGACTTTTGCTTTGCATGCTTCCAGTTGGTCACAGCTCCACTGTGACAGCTGCAGTGACATCCAGTTTATTGGAAGGTTCCTTCACAATTACGAGCTGTAGAAGGAGGAAAAATGGTTTGCATGTTTGTTTTTGTGTATAATGCTAAGTGGCATTTCAGGGCTAGTGCGACAGACTCTCAGCGTTTCCATGCGGCCGGGCATAAACAGGAAGCCAGAGCAGCTTATTTTAAAACTTTAATTGACTCAGCTGTAATGTTCCTGTGGTTTTGCCACTTGTGGGATAGCTTCAATGGTTCAATGATCACGACAGATACTGAGGAGACTTGTTGAAATGGCTCCCATGTGACCTCCAATCACGTTACTGTGTGATTACCTGTTTTGCTCGATAAGGAGCTTCACTGTCTGTCTGTTGGTGAGCATGACGTCTGAATCTATGCTGAAGTAGTAGTCACAGGCCGCATCTTTACGACAGAGATCCCTGATGAAATTTTAAAAAACACATAATAGTCAATCAAGAGACATGAGGGAGAGCATGATGATGAAGAAGCTTGGGTCTGCTCTGTTAGCATGAACACCCAGGCATCTTTGAGCTGTCTAGCATTTGATATCTTAACACACTCAAGAGAAACATCATGGTCTGAAAGTGACACTTTCTCTTCATCAACCAGGTGAGAACAGATTAGATCACCAGGAGCTGTTTGCATCATACTGTATAGATGACAAGAGAGAGATTTAAAACAAAGCCTCATGTAAGTTTGTATCCATTTACTTGACACAAAAATGCATCTACTCACCTGCATGTTTTTAGTTTTCTACAACAACTCTACCAATGTGCTACATAAAGTGGTGAGTCCAGCACAGCTCATATTCTCTCAGAAAGCCCAGCATATACTGAACTTTAGTTTGATCAGGGAAAACACTGATGATAACATTATATTTACCTTGGTAACAATATATCAAAATCATTAAATATTCCTGCTTTCCTAAGAGCTTTAAAATGAATCTAGTGTTGGTTAACACCAACATACCATGACCCCATTTTATCAGTTATGTTCTTTAAACCACCTATTTTGATGATTAAAAAAAAACACACACACACATACATTCCCATGTTCCTGGCCTCTCCTTGGCTCAATTTTTCTTCTGGTCCCACAACCTTAAAGCTGCTGAACACATTCTTGTTCTCTTCCCAGAACTTTTCAATGTGCTTCTCGTGGTATACCTCCTGAATGCGGGACAGTATCAGTGAATTAGGAACAGCCATGCATTGCAGAGATACGGAGGACAGCCTGAAAGCAGCTGCAATCACTTACGTTGTTGTGGACAAAAACTTTAAGTTTATCTTTGGGATAGTCCAGACTTAGCAGGCGCTGGAAGAACTCGGGCAGAAATGGAGTGGGTTTCTCAATGAACACTCCGACCAGCACATTTGGATACTCCTGTTTAGATTACCGAAAAGATAGATAGGTTGTACTTTAAACAACTCGTCTCAGTAATTCAGCAGCATTTCACATAAATCATGATGAAGTTTACACTTAGCTCCTACAGAAAATAACAAATGAAGCTCCTGCAGATGACTTTAACATTAACTTGCTTTTACTTAACTGAATTTACTGTGATCCTGTGATTATATTTTTTTTTCTAGAAGTACAGACATCATAGTAGTTCCACATGTACTGTAATCAAAAAGAAATTATGCATAACATCATAGGGCATCTTTAGCTCCTGCAGACCAGGCCAGCTGATGATGGTAAAAACATAAAAGAACCATGCTTAAAATGACAGCTGGAGCAAAAATGATATACAGACAGAGAGGAGTGAAGACTTTCCCATGACACTCTGCTCCAACCCACACACCCTAGTCTGGACTCCTGATCCTCTTGACCAGTACGCAGCAAAGGTCTGGGCAAGGGATGAAAAGCAACCGGAGCAGAAGCATCTAATTTGCGAGTTCCACAATGACTGCATTTTGGACACAGAAAAGGAATCTAAAGAATCAAGCCAATAATCTGGACCTAAATCACTACACCAAGACAGTAGACAGGCAGACATGTGAAATGGCAATGAGAGCAGTGAAGAGCTAAACTAAAATGTTTATAATGGCTGAAAGAAAAGAAAAAAAAACACCCACAAAGGGAAATAAGACTACAGTAGACAATGAAGCTGTCTGGCTGGCATGGTGCTGGTCTCTGGTGGTACAACACATATGAGGTTTTGCAGGGCTTAAATTCAAAAACCAGAGTACACAAAGAGCCACGCAGGACTGCCTGTGAACTGAGTTTCCCCAAACAAAAAAAAGGGAAAAAATGCCTGGACACAGTCACAGCCTGACCAGTGTTTCCACATGACCTGCTCTTCCAGAAGTCTCCATCCTAAACAAACACTGGGACACAGTTTCTTCTAACTTAACCGTTATAATAAGAAGCTCTGTTTTCTGTATTTGAAAGGTCACAGAGATACCTCACATGCTGGCTGAGTTTGTACTGAATCACCTCCTAAGCAGGTTTATCTAAGGATCCTGTTGGATTACACTCATTCTTAAGGATTGCATTCAGCACCAGCAGGAAAGAGGTGAAAATCAACATCTCTGAGCCGTAAGAACCGATTTTGTTGCACACATTTCTTTTAGAAAACACCAATAACAAAGATTAACTGGGTCGGTTTCAGTGCTCAGCCCAAAAAGAGGGAAGGAGTTTGGCTGCATTCTTGACAGATGAAACCACATAACTGGATGCATTTCCTAGTGCCACCCATTCTCGCAGTCTATACATTTCCAGCCTTGGCTGAACTCCGTGACAAATTTTCTGTGTAACCACTATAACTTACTATTGTGGATGAAAAGCCACACGGAGAAGCCCGCTAAAAGGCAGGCTGGTCAACAGTGACACCCCTTTAAATGAGCCCTTCTGAAAACCTCAGAAGCCATATCCTGCACCACAGCCGCAACAGTGCTTCCTTTTCCCTGAGTAACTCTCATCACACTTTTCCTCTTTTAAAAGGGTCCAAAAGGACGGAGTTGTTATTGTTGGAAAGCATTTGCAGCTTCAACAGTCTTGCTTATCTGTTGAAAGAAGTGAAGCTAGGTTCCCCTCCTACTGTCTGGAGAGTCACAGATACATGGACAGCTCATGCTGGAAGACCAGACTATGTTTCATCCTTTCCTAGGCCCACGGGCTAAAGACAGACTTTCCACAGTCGCAATTTTAAAATGAACCAACAAGGATGGCAAATGGATGGAAAAGGACTAAATGTGAATCACCTACTTTTAACTGAGACAGATCCAGCATATCGTCATCACAGTGGCTGCATCCGTGTTCGTAGTTCCATGCATTAGGAATATAGTTACTCAAGTAGTTCAAGTACATCTGTAGAGAGAGGGGAGTAGGTAAATTTGATTTATTTATGGTTGAAAACAAACACAATGGTGCAAATTTAGGACGTTTTAATTGGAGTAACTGGACAACAACACAAAAACATTTAGTGAAATCAGAAATAGAGACATAACATAAATGCCGGATGCAACTACTGACACTGAGTTACGAACACATTTACCTTACTTCGTGTTTACATCTGCTTATTGACAGATAACTGATTTTTTTTTTCACAGAAAAAACAATATAAACATTTCTATAGTTTTTAGTTGCACAAGACATTATGTCTAACCGTACAACAAATAATGTGAAATGGACAAAGTCAGAAACCAAGTCAGCCAAAAACTGAGCAGAAATATACAGAGAGGCACGAAAAGGAAAGTCTGATGTTTGATACACAGAGGTATATTCTCTTTCTCGGATGATATGAAATGGAATGAAATATAACCAAAGCAAATACTTAACGAGCTGTCTGGAAGCCTACAGTAAGTCTACAGGTGAACAAAGAGCATGCTGTGAGGAGGCTCTGTTGTGTCAGGTACTGAAGGTATTGAATCCATGAAATCAGAAGATTACTGGGGCATTTTACAGTAGAATTGCTTCATACAGGGTCTAAAAACTCAGTTTGAGGCCAAATTTTGGGCTTTAGGGATTTTAAATGCATACATGTTAGCAAAGACAAAAAAAGAAGAGATACACTTCTTACGCTGAAATCTGCCTCTTTTTGTTTGTTTTCTTATTATCGATCTATCTATCTATCTATCTATCTATCTATCTATCTATCTATCTATCTATCTATCTATCTATCTATCTATCTA
>JBBDHI010000019.1:10223461-10233644 GCA_037177115.1 Craterocephalus stercusmuscarum
TTCCCAGTCAAGCCTGTGATGAGGAGGTGGAGGGAATGGTGCTCTCCACTGACACAGGGACGTCCTGCGTGAAAGTGTGACTAAACACAGCTTTGTTTGGAACCCCCCCCCCCCCCCCCCCACACCCCCACCCCATCTCCATACCCACCCACAGCTTGTTAAATATGCCTCCTCTGGTCCCCTCCCCTCGAAAGGCTGACCAACACTGCTGCTCCACTTCAAGCAGCACACCCAAAACCATGGAAACACCACAAACAAGTAGCAAAGAAATTATTTTCAAATAAACATATTTCCAATTTAATGTGTTAAATTGGATCTTTCCATTATACACTCTCAGGCCATTTAGAGATGAAAAGTTTCCAAAGTCTGTTGAATCAAATGCAAAATTATTTTTGTTGCCTCATTGTCTAATTCAGTAATTTACTTTTTTTTAAATTATACATTCATTTTATATTCGTTTCTTATATGTCTCTGTGATTAGACAGTTTGATGTCCAAGTGTTTTAAAAGGCATTTTAAAATAAAGTGAGTTATTTATTATTATGTTTTTTATAGCCCTATAGGGTTTTTGCGTATATATTTATCTGTAATACATTACAGAAATATATTGGACAAATTATATTTATGACTGGTCATTGTAATAAAATGAACATGTAAAACAGGCACCTAAGAATTCCAAGTTTTTTTAGGATGTTAATAAGTTCATTATTTAGTAATTTACACCAATTTCTCTTTGCAGAGTTGTGTCATTCACATATATTTGGGTTTCCTTCAAAAGATGCCACAATTCTCTCATGAAATATGCAGAAAACAACTGAAAGTCAGTCATTTTTGCAGTTGTGCAAGCTCAATATTTATGGAGCAACAAGTAACACCTCTGTCAAATTTCAAACAAGGAGAAATAAATCCAAATAAATAACAGATAGTGTCGCTAACAGTTAAACTTAAGACTTTTGGACCACTAAAATGATAACAATCTGCTCTTAGAGTCCTGGTAAGCAGTCATTTCTGATGTTATATTGGATATTTGATTTCTCAAAATAATCAACTCCACTGATACAGCAAGTTTTCAGTGTCTCTCTCTTCTTGCAATATTTCTTCAGCATTTCCAACCATCTGCTTTGATGTGCATCAGGATGGAAACCTTACTAATAAGATTAAATAGAACAGTCAGCCAATAAGGCAGATGTCAAAGCTGCTGCATTTGTGCATACAAAGGAAGCTGGGATGGATCTCTTGACACATCTGGCCTCTGGGCCTAGCTATGTAAACCGCCATCAAACCACCCAACTTCACTTTACTGCCATTTTCCATCTTTTTCACTTAATTTTTGCTATTCCTTGCAGTTAGGTTCAACCACTGGTCATGTGGGTACAGACCAACATAGATTTACTTACCAAAACCTTTTTTTTATCTTGCGGGAAGATGTTTTTCTGTCCCTTTTACCATAAATAAATCCCAACCATGATAGAAACCTGTTTCAAAGATAAAGCTTTAGTTGCGTTAGTTAATCCTAAACAAATAATGAATTTCAGGAGATTCAAACTCGTGCAACATCAGTCTTTCCTTAAACTTTCCGAACTCTGTGTTGCACGCCGATGGTGCTTTGCTTGGAACAGTAACAAACCATCACTGTGCAGCACAAGCAAATTGAAAATAATTGATTTTAAATTGCACTGATGCTGTTGACACTTTTTGCATGAAAGGATCTTTGTGAGCTCTATGTTGCCAGTGTGTCTCTTTGTGGTCATTTTACATCCTTTGAGCATCTCATTGTGTTAATTCGGTTTTCCTTTCTGGGATATACATCATATTTCTGGGAAAAAAAAACTAGGAGTCCGGGAACTCCTTGGGCCCCTTAGCCCGTGCCTGGTAGGGCAAGGAATTAGATGAGGAAAGCAGACAGTGAATGCAGCCTCAATTTACCGTCAGATTACATATTCGCTTCAGCTGACCTCGAAACCAAATGCTTTGTCTCATTTATCTCATCCTTATTAGAAGTAACAGACTTGCCCCTTTCTGCCCCCCATCCTCCTGGCTAAAACCATTTCTGGCGGGCAAATTCTTTGCCAGGCAGCTGTGGCTGCCAGCAGATTGTAATGGCATTGCCAGATTTACAGCTTTGAATGCAAAGTAAGTGGAAGTAAAAAATTTTTATGTGGGTAATTATGCCTTTCTGTTAAGACTGATAAATCTAGAAACAGTTAAGACAAAAGAAAAAAAGCCCTCCCCACTAAGCTTATTTTGTTCCTTTTTGGCAGTTGAGATGACTTTCAGCGAACTGTTTCATGTAATGACATCATTGGCTTTATGGTTTTGAGTGCAGAGTTCTTAGAAGGAAGAGTTTTTTCTTTTTCTTTTTTTTTAATGTGTTAAATTACTTGTTTCCAGTGAAGCCCAGAAAAACCCCTGAAAACGACGAGCTGTGCCAGAAATCTCAACATGTGCTTGATTTGGACGTCAGCCGCTCGTTTTACTGCAATTTAGCATGCCGCTGACACTTGACCAGGCACAGGGCAAGCACGTTTATGGAAATTAGTGTGTCATGAGAAAATTACCACTGCGAGTTTACTATCTTTTTCTCAAACTGCCACACATCCACAATGAAGATCACCATTCCCGCCGACTCAAACATCAATACTGGGTCTTTGTGCTAGCAGCTGTACAAACACATCAGTCCTTAGATTGTCCATCTATAGCAGCTTTAAAGAATGGGTGATTCAACAGATCATGAAAAATATTAAACACACATTTATCCCATGTGGTTTGCGAGGGAATTTGCCATTGCTGGAAAATAAACGTGTTTGTGAGGCAGGGCCTACTGCTGCATCTTTGCAGCAACTTGTGGGGGGATGCACTCTCTTGCCTCATTTAATTGGCTCAAATCTGAACACCCACCAACTATTTAGAAAAGCCTATGAAACACTCCCTGGACTTGATTACATCCTGACAAACTATATAAATGTCCAATGAGCGGTTCAATATCCCATCTGTGTCCTTTTCTGGGGAGACGTAAGACACTATGAAGATTTTGTATAATCACAAGCCCATCTGTGAGCTTAAAATTTTCTGAGTTACTTCCAGAAGTGTGACAAGTCTTGAGTGCCCACGGTGGTGGCAGTAGGTTGACAACAAGTTTAAACTTGAGGTATGTGGTTTGGGGTGAGAAAATTACATCTAATTACCCAAAAATTGGCAGATACAGCAGCTGAGAGATGGTTGCAGTGAGTCGGCCGAGGACGGCATGTAAAGCTTGGAGCTCATCAGGACAACAAGGCACACCTGCATACAATTAGCTCCACTCTGACTGGGTATCGGTGGATGCTAGTTGACTCTGGACTGCTGCATTTGGACATGTTGCCAAATTTAGTAGTTTATGAAATGTGAAAGAAAGCTCATACAGTTGGGAATCTTTCTACTTCACAGGTGTTGTGTCTTTAAGGCTGCTTTTTTATTTTAGCTCATTCCTGTGCCAAATCAAACAACCAACCCTCTGGCTTTCTCTGTCCTTGCCTGAATTAAAGACTAAACACTGTGCTGCAGCTTCCTGACGACTGCAAACCATCCTCTATTTTTGGTCCTGTTTTGGAGACAGTGGGTTTACAAGGGCTGTTTAAGTCTAATCAGACAGCAAGAAAAAAGAACCGATGATTCATTAGGGAGGCAGGCTGTACAGAAGTTCACCAATTCTCAACAGAAAATAAATCTTGGGAGTAACCTAAAGGAGAAATTAGGTTCTTGGGAAAATTAAGCTCATAATTTCATGATTTTATTTTTCCTTAAAGTTTGACTGTGGCTGGAATAATTTTACATTCAGATTTTTGTTCATCTCAGACAGATGTGTTGTTCACCATGAAGCCAAACAGGAATGATCAAAATAAATCTCAACTACATACTGTATGACTGTGTCTTAAATTAATCTGAGACACTTAGGCAGGGTTACTCATTCCAGTCCTACAAGAGCCATAGTTCTATGTATCTCTGATCCAACACACCTGCCCCAAATTAATCAGTTTGTTTCAACCAAAATGAACTACAGATAACACTTACTGTATAATAAATCACAATCCACCTAGTGTCTTCACAAACTTTAGTTCTGAGCCAAACTTCCACAGTGCAGAGGTGATGCTTCACAAAATTGATCCATGGTTTGTAACTCCATTCTCATACAGTTTGTAACAACCTCTTTTACAAGATGCTAGAGTTGCCAGGTTTATCAGCAGAGGATAAATCTTTTTCTTATAGTTGGTATATTGCCAGTTCAGCAGCGGTGCTTTCATCATTACATTTTCTTTGATTTTACTTTAAAGACTAACATCAGTAATGACATAAATATACCATGACATATTGTCTGTTTTTTTCTGGTCAGCGCACAACTTTATGTCATTTATAAGCCAAAAGTACACATTTGTCAGTGGTTGGGACACACCTTGAATTTAACTTTATTTCTACTCTATTTTCTACCTCCTCTGATGGTAGAATGTAATGGTTTTGCAATCATACTGGTGACCACATATTGTAGAAACTTGGCCTCTAAACCTCTCTTGAGAACCCACAATTGTAGAAGGTTAGGTTCCATTTTTAGCTCAAACACTTTGATCACTATACAGAAAATCTAATTACTAGTCCAGATCAGTGGAAAGAGTATCAGTCATTTCCTTCACTCAGGTCATCTTCCTAAGGAACCCATCACTATGCCATCTCCTCAGGCTTCTGTGGTCATTTTTATGGGACTACAAGCTTCCATTGACCCAGGGTGTGGTCCAGGGGACGTGAAGGGGGCATTTTTGTTAAGGGACTTGATCAGCACTGTGTTTAATTAAAGACCAAACACTTTTCAAATGTACGTGCTATGTATAGTAACGTCCAATCAGAGCCTGACCACAGAAAGAGCAAAATAAAAGGAAGAAGGTGGGACTACTTCTCACTGCTCATGAACAATCTGTCTGAAAAAAAAGGCCTGGGGGTGTCTTGAGGGCTTTTGCATAAAAGTACTTTAAGTGCACAGATAAATATGGGTACTGTTTTGAAACCTTCATTATTTTAGTTACAAAATTTGCATTTCTAATCGGCTCAGGCTTTTGGGCAGTGTTTCTTGAAAATTACAGACAATGACATCTTAAGCTGGCCTTTCATTTGAATGTCATCATTAGGCAGACATGTTAAAACCACAGCGCTTGACAAAACACACCAAAAGTAGATTGAGGAAATGAAGATTTAACCTTGCAGAAAACTGGCCTGTCTAGGGCCACCTCATCGCTTTACAAAATATTGATGCCACTCATTTTCTTTTTCAAGCAGTTTGGAGGAAACATAATTGATGCTTTCACTTCATTAACTGACAACTGTTGTCCCAATGCATCTGACATGTGCATCTTTATATACCCCAGTGGTCACAGGGAGAGAGCTGCATGTGGCACAGTTTGCAACTCAAACAACAGATAGAAGAATCTGGCTGTAATGTAGATTTCATGTGGAAATCTTCAAAATCTGGATTTGAACATTTTGTTTTCACTGAAACCTTCCTTAAGCTTCACTCCAGAAGTTTTTTTTTTTTTTTTTTTTGCCAAAATTGATATTTCTAAATAAATTCACTCAATAAGCAGATAGTTTAATGCAAAGAAACATACAAGTGTAATAAGAAAATGCTGGTATAAACATTAAGAGATATCTTTCTATTCAGAAGGTAGAGAGAAGTAAGCAGGATGTATGGAAGAGACAAGTCTTCAAGAGATTCTTTAAGGCCCAGTAATACAACAGCTTTAATATCATTTAGCTTATTTTTTGATTGAACGACCACAAATGAGAACATCTGAGCTTTGCCTGCCTTTTGTATTGGGATGGCATTACCAGATGTCTTTCGAAAGAAACCACAAATTAAATTTGATTGAGTTCAAATAGCTGGTCTGCAGACTCCAGTCAAGCTATGGGCAAGAATTTGTGACATCTGATAAGGCAGCCATGAGGAGTTCAATGAGCAGTCGCATGTGTCCTTATTGGGTGATCAAGCAGTAGATATGCCAGTGTGTTCTGGGCCATGTAAGATCTCTGGGGATGCCAGAAGACCTTCCAGAAGAGTACTGTAGTAGTGAAGTTGAGAGATGCAGAAAATACCCTGTACAAGGAGTCACATATGGCCTGGTATTTTGTTGTTGTTGTTGTTGGAGTTCAAAGTAATATAACCAAAGCACACATCTGGTCGTCAGTGATAACAAAGCATCTCTAAAAGTGTAATAGGGAGAGAAATGAAGCAGCCATTAATGTCGCAATTGACCTTTTACCTGTCCTGCTCCCGAATGGTCACTGTCCAAGGGCACGTCTAGCATCAGTGAGCCTATGGAATATGTTATTCAGACAGTTGGAGTGGTGCCTACAATGGATAAAACCATATCAAAAGCCTCACTTCCAGCTTAAATGCCTAAAAAAGGAAGAAGTATAAGTATGTCTGCTCAAAGATTAGGCAAACGCTGTTAGCTATAGCCAATCTAGAGTAGCCTCTGTGGACAGTTAAGCTACCCAAATGTCTGTATGCTTCAGCCTTGAGAATTGTCGTTATATATTCTCATATCCTAAATATATCCCTTCACTAAAAATTGTAGCCCCGTTGCCTTGATCTGACAATATCACACAGCTATTGCTCCAACTTCAGTTTAAGGTTAATCCAAAAGCGTACTGTTAATTCCAAAAGCAATACTCTTTGTCTTGGCAACATTTAGAGCTAATTTGATATTTGTTATCCATTCAACAATGGAGTTTGGATTCTGAGTCAGGACTTTTTCAAGTTCCACTATTGAGGTATGCGATCAACAAATTGTAGATTCATTGGCACACATAGATACTTTGGCATTTTTAGAGATTAACGGCAAGTCATTCTTAAATATAGAATATAAAAGTGGGCCCAGGCAGCTTCCCTGTGGGACATCACAAAAAAACTGGTTTTCCTCTGAAAAACTTCCAATAAAAAATGTAGTTTGTCCTCTATCTTTTTAAGTAGCTCTGTAGCCAAAGTACTGCATTTGGACCAAAGCCATAGGATTGTATTTTCTGCAAAAATAAAAGATTGTGATTAATAATGTCAAAAGCTGAACTGAAATCTAATAACACTGCACCTACAAACTTTCTATTATAATTTTCACTAAACCAATCATTTGTCATCTGAATCATGGTCATTGTAGAATGTCCTACTCTATATGCATGTTGAAAATCTGTATTCAAATCATTAAATGTAAAATATTTCTGAATTTGATTATATGCAACTCTCTCCATTATTTTACTCAGTTTGGGGAGCAAGCTTATGGATCGACTATTAGAGCTTTTCAACGGTAGATCGGCCTGTTTAGGTAATGGTATGATTTTTGCTATTTTCCAAGCCTGTGGATGTATACCTTTTTTGAAACTTAAATTCAATTCAGTGACAGGTTTGGAAATCAAATTTGCCACAAGTTTAAATAATTTTGAGTCTGTATTATCCATATCAGATGGTTTTTCTTTACATTAAAAAAGTAGTTTTTCTACATGACTCAATGTCACTTTAACAAACTCAAATTTACATTGTTTACCATAATTTCATTTTTTCTGATTTTATGTTATTCAGGTGAAACTAAGGAACTCCTGTTTGAGCTCAATGTCAAATAAGGAGTGTTTAGTATGCTAGCATGCCAAATGTATGTGAAATAGCATATCACTTCAGAGAAATAATTGAAGACAAAGGTTTGTCATCCAATTATAATGCAAAATCAGTACATAAGCAAGCACAACCAAACCCTACTCTACTTATGAGACTAATGTCTTTAGCAAGTCAGAGAGGGATTCCTCTGTGAGACAGGCAACATTTTTTTGTGTGTGTGGTTACTGCTTACCTAATTATTTGGCTTGTGACCTGCTGTTCTGAGTGTGTAAATTTTCCAGCCCTTCATTGCATGTTTTCAATATCAACAGAAAAAAACTGAGAAGACTTCTGGCAGATGGCTTCAGAGGCACTTTTCTGTCCTCTGATAGGTGGAAAGAAAGGGCTGGAAAATTTGCATAATCCATTTGCTGGTGCAAGCTTGAAGTTCTGAATGAAAACCTGGCTTTCAGCAAATGTCTGCGCTATCATTATCTGTTGTATTAGTATATCTTGGTCTTACCAGTTCTCACTGATGGATCATCCAGATGACAGTGCTTTTGGAATGGTATTCAGTCCCAGATCAGAGTCAAACCAAGACACATTCAGAAATTTGCTTCTGAATTTCACCTTTTTTTGGGGGGGATTGTAAAGATTTTCCTGTAACTTTTTTTAATACAGCTTTTACCAGTACCCAGATATTTGACGAGTCTTACCATGAGCATGTACCAGATGTGCAGGGGAGGATTGCAGGAGAGGTGTGCCGCAACCGCTCTGGAGCCTTAGCATCCGTTTCTAACTCAGCAGAGAACCAAGAGCTAGCCAAATTTTTGAAATCCTTGAACATCTCTAAGCCCGTTTGGATTGCAAGGAACGCCTCGATACCATTGAAAAGTAAGTTCACTAAACCATTTGTCACTGTTTATATTTGCAGTTATCTTTTTGTTGCTGTTTTTTTTCTTTTGTCTCAGACACATTCCTGCCTGAAAACAAGACAGTGTTATATAACTTGAACGCTCTTGCCATGATACATTCTTTGCCTGTGTTAATAAATGTTTCCCAGCTATTTAAAGCTTTAATAGAACTGCATAATAGTATTTTATGATTAGCTCCCGTTTTTTCCAAAATTTGCGCCAAACATTTCCCTCATTGTTTCTTTCCTCTCTGTGTGTGGTGAAACTAAAGATTCCTCCTCAACCCTGATTCTGGACTTCTCTGGGCGCTCTGACAGGAAGCATGCTCGTCTCCTGCACAAATTCCCCTCCATGGCTTCAGTGACCGTTTGCACCCAACTTCGCTTCGATCCAAATTACTTTGGAATTTCCACCGTCTTCTCTTATTCCACCCAGTCCCACATTAATGAGTTCCAGCTCCGAGCAAACCTGACCCAGGGCAAGTTTGTGCAGTTGGCTGTGCAGGTCCATGGCGTTCAAGGGCCCTATGAAGATGCCTTCGACCATGACGATTCCTGGCACTCTGTGTGTGTTTCATGGAGCCAGAAAGGTGGACGCTGGGCACTTTATGCTCACGGTCTTACGATCTCAAGGGGAGAATGCCTAAACAGTACTGACAGCCTCAGCCCTGATGGCCTTTTTATTATTGGCCAGGCGCAGGACACATTTGGCTCCTTCACTTCTGATGAATCATTCTCAGGGAGCATCACAGAACTGCACATTTGGAATCGAGTACTAAACAGCAGCCAAATATCCACCATGGAAAAGGAGTGTTCACCCGTCCCCACTGGGCTGGAGTTCAAGTGGAGTGGAGCGGCCATGGAAATGGAGTCCTCCCTAAAGAAGCTATGGAGAGACAGCCCATGTCAGGGTACATTAGTTAAGATTAAATATGAGATAATGAAAGTAGCTGAAAATGTATCAAGCTTGTTTTTTAATCATCTAGCAAAAGAGCGCACAGGGATTTATTTATTTCCATATTAAGACAGAAAAAGAGGCTCAAATTGGTCCACATGGTCCAGTTGTGTCTTCAAACCGGACATTTGCTTGGTGTTAACAGTTTTGATGGTTTGGGAAAAGATGTAGAAAGGGTTGCTACGCAGAAGAAGACTATCTCATGCAGTCTATTTTACTCATTTTTGTTTACATGCTTGATAATAGACCAAGATCTCAGCTGGCCTTATGTTGTATAAACCAGAGTGCTCCATTTTATAAAATAGGAGGTTTGGACTGCTATCACTTAAACTGCTGTCAGCTAATATTTATATTTAAAAAAGTCACAAATTTATGGGCATATTCACATGGCAGTACACTCAGATATAGTTCCTGGTCCCTGCCAAAAAGAAAATCTAAAGAAATTAGCAAAGTGTTAAAGCAGGCAGTTTCAAGCTTTTATTTCAAAAGACAAAATAGCAATTTTTCCTTTTTTTGATTTGATTTTTCTTTTCTATTATCTTTTTCAAACTGATATAGCAATGCCCTGATTTGCAGCTCCAGTGTCTCACTGTGGAGAAGGAAGTAACTTTCTGGACTTTCCACAGCATGCAACAAATTTTGCAATTTCAACTGATTTACAAATTACAGATCATTAAGAAACAAAACGGCTCGGGGCTTTACTATTATTA
>JBBDHI010000019.1:10235196-10246113 GCA_037177115.1 Craterocephalus stercusmuscarum
CAATTTCTCCAAGGAATTGTTGCAATTAAAAATTCTTTTTGGTATCAATGTGTTTATTACTTTGATGTGCACTGGAAAAACACAAAAAAGCTGAAGAAAAAAGCCAAAATTGACTAAATATTACAAAAATAAAAATAATGGCCTGGACAAAATTGTTGGCACCATTTTATAACTGTGGGTAAATAACTTTATTTAAATTAGGTGATGCTTGTTTAAACTCAGCTGTGGCAATTAACAAGTTCTGGCACTTTAGAAATTAGACCCAACACCAGTTACAATGTATAAAAGTTGACTTAACCTGTGTTGTGTGCATATGTGTCTCACTCCAAGCATGGAGAAGAGACAGAAGAGCAGAGAAGTGCATGAGGACTTAAGAAGTAAAATTGTTGATAAAAAAAAATAGAAAATCTCAAGGATACAAGACCATCTCCAGAGATCTTGAAGTTACTTTGTCGACTGTAGTCAGAAAGTGTCAGAAAACTTGGTCTGCGTCAGAGGTCATGGGTGTTCCAGCAGGACAATGACCAAATTATACCCCAAATATCACCAAGAAATGGTAGGAGAAAAAGCACTGGAGAGTTCTCCATTGGCCATTAGTGAGTCCTGATCTAAATCCCATTGAACATCTATGGAGAGACCTCAAAATTGCTGTTGCAAGAAGGCACCCTTCAGTTTGCAAAAGAATAGTGGTCCAAAATTCCATCTGAGAGGTGCAATAAACTTGTTGATGGTTATAGGAAGCAACTGCTTTTAGTTATTTCTTCCAAAGAGTGTGCAACCAAATATTGAGTTGAGGGTGCCAACATTTTTGTCCAGTACATTTTTTGAGTTTTGTGTAATATTTAGTCAATTTTGGATTTTTTTCTCAGCTGTTTTTCCAATGTACATCAAGGAAATGAATACATTGATAACAAAAACATCTGCAATTGCAACAATTCTTGGGAGAAATTGTGTATTTTCAGGAAAAAATCTAAGGGTGCCAATAATTTCACCCATGACTCTAAATTGTTCTTGCACTTCAAGGAAAGATGGCATTGATTTCACTTTCCATCCCATCATAGTATTTAAACTATTCCACATTTTCTTGGTATTGTGTCTTTCATTAGTAATCAAATTTTCAGAAATCTAAACTTTTTCCTTTTATTTAACTTTGTCACATAATTCCTTAGCTTTAGATATATTTGCCAATCTGTTTTGTAATTGAAATCATTAGCTACTTTTTGCTTCCTCTCATTGTATCATACTGTCCTTGAGTTCCTCATCAAACCAGCTAGCCCTAACATTTCTTAGTGTTTTCTTTTTTAAAGGTGCATGTTCATCAATTGTAGCGAAAAAGGACTTGTTAAAAGCCTCAACTGCATCATTAGGGTTATTGTTCATGAACACATTATCCCAACAAATGTTTCTCACGTCCTCAACAAAATGATCTTCATTAAAGTGTTTATATGGTGTTGAAACTATTATTTTGTGTCCACCTTTGGGAACTTGTTTTCCTCACTATCAATCGTAAGTTATGGTCACTACAGCCTAAGGACAGTGATATGACTTTAGAGCAAAGGTTCCCAGAGTTAGTAAAAATACTGTGTGATCTATCAAAGTTGAACTTCTAGATCCATCCTTTCTCAGATATTATTTTATGGTCTACGTCCTCTGTTGGTGTATATCTGGACATCTCAAAGGAGATTCCTGCCAGTACAGTATCTTGTCTTCTGTTAGGTGCTGGATTGTTTGAGAGGCGTCCTTGCACAGCCGGCACCTGGGATCCTGCCCAGTGTGGTAGATCTGGACCTCTATTGCTCTGGTGCTCTAGATTTGCTCTGTGTTGTCCTTCATTCCGACCAACTCTAGCCATTGGTAGGACTGTTCATGTCAGTCATTTCAAGTATCTGTCTGTGGTATATCTATTCCCGGGGTTTTTCCTCCCATGATGGTTTCTCCAACTCCTCCAGTTTCCACTGACTGACACATTCACAAAGCGCTTCACCCCTTGAGGCCATTTTTTTTATGTGTTCATGGAGCAAAGATGTTTAATCTTGAATAGCAGCTCTGATGCTCACAAGTCCTCTGCTCCCTTTTTATGCTTTTTAACAAGTTTTCCAGTCCATCTGACATGTTTGTATATATCAAAAATAAAATATATATAAATATGTTATATATAAAAGGTACATAAGCCAATGCAAAAATGAATATTTGTTTATGCCATAAGGAAACGCTTCAGTTTTGTTCTTTCTCAATGGTGGGCATTAAAAGATTTATTTTAATACTTTGAGCTTCACTCAACATATAACAGCATTAATTCTGCTGATGGTATATTTCACTAAAAAATGTTCAACATAAATACGTAATAAACTTTTTAGACCAAGTTCAATTAAGAAATGTTTCTCCAGTTTGGTGATAAAGAAAATAAATGGAGAGGTGCTCTATTTCATGCTTTTACAAAGCTCGTTTATGAGCATTAGTGTCCTCAGTCCTTGATTTTCTCCATGACACACTGGTGTAAAAGTAAATAACCGTCCCTCCTCTCGAAATCTGCTTCCTTTCACTTGAAGCTTGTACACAGTGTTTTCTTTGGCTGCATTTGCACAGATGTTACTTCAGCTGTTTGTTTGTCAGTGGGTTTGAAACAAAGAAATTCCAGTGAGTATGTTCTGTTGGGAACCAGCTGCTGCACCCCCTTCCTCAAATGCAAACTACATTCCATTTATTTCTCATGCATACTGTAGCTACAAATACGAAGAACATGTGTTTTTTCCTGGTCCATCTTAGGAACTATATATCCACATCCACTCAGGCTTTAGCCTTCACAGATTCATTGTTACAATCCTAACAGGACATGCTGTAGCCTACTGTACATGAAAAGGGCAATACTGATTTTTCTCATTGTAATTTTAAATCACTTTAAAGATCTTGCTACTTGTATAATAAGTCAACAAAACTATTAGGTTTCACAAAGGACCAGTGTTGCTCTGCAGCTTGGGAATCTGTCAGTTTAGCAAACAAAGTAAAATATATGGCATCTAGCCGCCCCAACTGACACGTCTGCTTCAATTATTCAGGCAAAACATGTTAAAGTTATTTGTAGTGCTGTTTGTTTACAATCTGCTAACTCCCAGACTTTGACTTGTGCAACCAAGCATGTCATTTTTAAATGACCATATCACAAAAAGGCCACACAGTTTACGGGATGCAAAATTTGAACGTGTTTTTAATTATAAGGAACATTTAAGAAATGGGATGTTGCACTCAATATAATCATACTCACCACAACTGGAAATATGTGTTTTCCCCAATCTGAGTCATTTCAACCAACAAATCACTACTGCATTGACAATGATGACATCAGCTCTCTGTGGTATGGGTGTCTGATTCATACCAAATGTGGAGTGATTCTTTGTAACATATCATCTTACAGCACACTTTCTGTACAGTAAATGCAGAGATGCACTCTGTAACTTTCCCTCACAGTGTACTCTACACCAGAGATGATTATTTCTGGGAAAGTCTGGGAAATCAATCCAAACAGTATTTGGAGAACAGATTTAACCAACAATTGTGTCTCCTCTGACTTTAAACTATAGAGAACCAAGTTAAATGAAGTTGGAATTCACTGGGGACTGAAACAGGAGTTTTTAGCAATTGATGTTATGAGCTGAGCAATGAAAAGGTGAAATCAAAGGAATACAATTCCCAGATATAATTAGTGGAAAAAACACACCACAGACAAAAGCACGTTATTGGGGAGATTAAAGAAGGAATGAAAACTAACTTGATGTTGCAGTTATACATGGGAGTTTGTAGCTGTCTCGTGTAACATAAATAATTTAGATTTAATTAAATTTTATTCATAAATTTTGGAAATAATATAAAGATCAGGCTAACTGGGTTCACCTTTCTGAATGCTATTAAACAAGAATTGGAGACAGAGGACACCAGATTCACCAAATGCCATAAAAATAGCCAATAGCATGCATCCTCTGATAATCCTGGGGTGCACATATGTCTTCCTCAAAAGTTAAAGGTTAAATATTAAAGGTAGAGCATGTGACTAATTTTGCTTTATTTGCAAAAATCAAGTATTGCTTTCATTTTAGTCAAATCACAGTCGTATCCAAATTAAAGTATTATCATTGCTTAGGAGGGGATACACAAACATGTTGAACACAGTAGCCAAAATGGGACAAACTTGTTAGTCAGGCAGTGAAGGCAGTGAAATCCTCTTGTGTTGTCGGGGGAGGAGGAGAAACAAGCAGCCAACCATTGAAATGGTGGACCATCTATACTCTTTGCCCCAGGAAAGGGAGGAAAAATAACCAAGAAAAGAAAAAGGATAAATAACCTGGAAGAAAAAGAGAATTAACATCAGCATAGCTTACCAGATGGAGATAATCCATGAGGGAGAGGGACATGAAAACTGACTCAGCGTGCAGCTTTCTGCTGGACAGGTAAGTTTGTTTAATCTTACAGTGAAGTTTGCTTTTTCATCATATTAGAAACAGGGCAGGATGGTCCAGCAGCTACTTTATCCTCCTGTTTGGTCCTATTTTTTACTGTCTCTTGCTATAAAAAACAACAGGGATGGCAAATTTGTTAGCCTACAGTAGAAGAGCTCTGTAGTTACAGCATGGCATTTTCCTCTTTTTGCAACACCAATAGGTCCACTAACCCTCTTTGACTGCCTTTACCTTTCCATCCTCCTCTCACTTCATCAAATTATCTCTAAGTCTACAGGTAAAAGAAACAAAAACGGATTTCACACAATAACATTAACTATTAGCTTGGTCTCAGATACATGGAGGGCATGCTTGTAACTTATCTGCATCAATAAGGAAACTGAATTATGTATCTTTCTGTACCTCATCGCCTGAGGAGACACTCCAACTTGCACAGGATGTAGACATTTTCACATTTTCCACTCTCATGGCGCAGGCAGTGGTAGTAACACGCTCAAACAGCGAGGCGACAGAGAGCACCACTCGGTTGTTTGCGTCCAATTAGCGCACCCCTAGATGGGAGTAATTTTTACACAGTGGCGCTTTAAAGAACAAGATGGGCTGTTACAATGATATCCTGCAATGTGTTTCAGTTGAGTGCAGTCTCATAATTAGGGACACTCAGTTTGGGGGCTTAAAGTGCAAAGTTCAGAACAAAAAGCAGACTATTGAAGTTGCCCAGCCATGTTTAGATTTGTGAGACTCAAAGGAGTAGCATGTGGGCACATGTCAACTTTTGACCACTTGATGAAATATGTCACCCTGTCACCAGGCTGGGTCCACAGGATTGGATATTTTCAAAAGATATTTAAGAATGTATTTAATGTAAATGTAATGACTGGAATCTTGATGGGAGAAAGCTTATAGTGACAAAATACACTAACGTAACAGGTCGCTCACAATTTCTAATCATTTGTCATCTTCATTTTTCTAAAACAAGCACCACTTTTATGCCAACATGGCTATACAAATAATAAATATTGCAAAGCTAACAATGCCATGTATATTTTTTTACTACATACAGTTCTCTGGTTTCCTTCAGGCTATTAATAACTGACTTAGGACCACCTTTATACACTAGAGTTCTAGCACAATAACAGTTGATAAGTCCCAGTTGGCATTTGGAAGTTGTCTATGTGGTTGGTTCAAATGTTAGGTTTCCTTATCAACACCCTCGACCCAGCATGGGGACTCTTGCTGCTGGTCCATCCTTTTCTGTTCGTATGAGAACAACCCTCTCCAACAGCCATACGTTTCCAGTCAAATTGCAAGTTTTGGTACTTGCTGTCTCCAGTGTAGACCATGTGTACATCAATGTTTTGTGTATTGCCGTGCTAATTTCTGCCATCTGACACCAAAAAGAGTACAACTGGACCTATTTCAATAAAGCAACGAACAAACTGATATTTCAGTCTATTTAATAGCAGGGCTCATGTTGTTCACCAAACTGACAAGCCATCAACTTCACTTATACAAACATTATCTTTACCATCCCGTTACCATATCATTAGCGTTAAAATGCTATTGCGATCAAAAGAAAATGGAACAAAGTATCATTATGACTCATAAGTTATTTCCTCCTCCTCCTCCATGCACAACGCTATTTTCCAGTAACAGCTTAATTAACTATCATATGTGGTTTATTGTTTTGAATGTTCCAAAGTCAATGATAAAAGAGATAATTGACAGATATTGCACTATAGTCACACAAAACTTAAAATGGTAAAATTGCGGCATTCTTCTTTGAGAAAGGCCCGTTTCACAAATATGAGCAGCTTCTGTAGAAATATCCATTAGTACCATGAAGAAAGCAAGAAATCAGATTTCAGAAAAACATTTTATACTATATTTGATCTGCATGAAACCCCGAGATACTTGAGTGGTTTTTAATGCCTTATTGATTTTGTAGAAACGAGACAAAAATAAAGATCTGCACACAGCTCAGTTTAGCTTTTTTATTTAAGTGTGTCCACGGATTCTCTGCACAATTTAAGCTAAGCTCAGTTTTCATTTGTTGCATGACTACTCAGTTTTAGTTCACAGTATTAGTGCAAAAGTAGAAGAACAAGGACTTCAACTTGTTTTGATTGGAAATAGCAAAATCACCATATCACATTCTGACTTTGATATTTGGTTTTAAACACAATCAAAGAGCTCTGAGTGGATGCATCACTGACATCTTAGACTATTACTGCATTTTAACAATAAAGATTTGAACAAAAATGAGGCTTATGGCAAAAATGTGACTCAGATTTACATAAGCTGAATCGTTTATGTAAACAAAACAGACTGAAAATTTATTTTTAAAATGAAGAATTAAGAAAATGATGCAAGAAAAGGAATGAGGTCAATTCACTTATGGCAATTCTAAAAATAAAAAAACAATGTCAGTACTCTGCAGGCAGAATAAAGCACTGTAGACACATTTTAAGTTTTCACAGGCAACATTTTCCATTAAAACTGGCAGTGGTTGGTAATTTAAAGAAAGTAAGTATTTACGCTTCTTAAAAGTGTTAAGATGGACTTTTTTCACGCATCTACAGAGCAATAAATAGCATAGCTGTGAGTTAAAGAAAACATTTTCCATGAATACACTTACTGGCATTAATGTTATAAAATGTTGTTCTTACAACACCTAACACCAATGGCTTTGAGTGAAAACTATTATACTTTCATTTATGAATGAACTGTTTTCCCTTTTGTAGAGCTGCCACATGCATTACATGTGACATGTGATTACATGTAACGGGGGAATATGAATATGAAGTAGATTACATATGGAAAACACTCAGAAAACCCAGTTTGTCATTTGCAGAATCAGTTGAAGGTGAGTCATTCACAATACCAGCCGTAACCAACACTAAAATACAGTAGGATGCATTTAAACCTGAGTTTGTCCAAAAATATACTTTCTCATCTATCTGGATAAAATTCTATGGCGTAAGCAGGTTCTGTGACTGTTCATTAGGCCTGTGAACAGATACTAAGTGGATATCTGGCTCCCTCTTGGGGTAAAAACTGACATGACTTAAGTTTTTACTCACTGTTTCTAAAGAAAAGTTAGACAATGCATAACCTTTGTGGCATTAATACTATAAAAACTTTGTATACTAAGGTATCATTTTTGTTTCAGCTCAAACCAAAACAAGTTCGCTCACAGCACACAGACACACAAATGCACACAAAGCAGAGCAAAAACAAATGTCTAACTGACCAAAATATATATAAAGGGCATCAAATATCAGAACTATATACTACTACATTACATGAGTGCCTTAGTTCTCACACAATATAGCTACAAACATATTCACTTACATTATTAAACTTTTACGTGACTAAATTTCAAGGAGAGGGCAGAAACCTTTGCATACTAACACCAATTCCTTTATATAACAGCACTTGGATGCGTTTCCTCTGAAGTGTACATAGTTTTCTTGCAATTCCAGTTTATTTTAGTAGCAATGTGAAGTTTTCCGCTGGTCTCAAATGCTGTCAGTGACCACAATGAGAACAAGCACTAAAATGTTAAAAAAATAAATACTAAACAAAATGCACAATCATTACTTAAAAAAGAAAAAAAATGCATCGTGCACTCACAGCTCACTAACACAACTTTACAACCAACCTGAGCAGCTAAGACTAAAACAAACCTTCTATTTCATTTTTCATGCAATGTTACAACATGTGAGCACACTTTGGTACTCTCTTGAAACGATCCATGTGAAGGTTGTTTGACGTTAGGGCATTTGGGACTGTTCATCATGGCTTTGTGGCCTTGTTCCTTCAGGAATGTTACATGGAAATCCTGTTTGACTCCTAATTAGTAGTTTCAAAGAACATGAAATCCTATGAAAACAGGAAGAAAGTGTTAAATACACAGCAAAACATGACACTCTTATCTATTTAAAGTGCATTTGCAAACTAAAATCTATCAGAAAAGTTAAAGAATGTCACTGATAGATGGGAAATTTGTTTACAGGTTAACATTTAGCAAATGCATCTGGTGCCATGAAAGCAGCTAGCCTTCACACATTATTTTGCAGATGTGATTGGGATAATTTTGGATTGTATTTCCCACTAAATGTAGGCTATGTAGTCAGTTAATTGGAAGGGATGTGACATTTCATGCAACCATTGCCAAGAAATACATTCCCCATGAGACCAGGGTTATCTGAGGTTGCAGCGTCTGCGGTAGCGACAACGTGCTGACATCTTTTCCCAAATTGCAATGTGAAAACGCTTAAACTACATCCTTTACAAGATCATAACATTACAGGTCCTGACAGGATCCTCCTGTCATGTTGATTTACAGCTATAAGTACATAACGTGCTTGGTTTTGCACTTACAATGAGAAAGCACGCTCCAATCATCACGGCCTTCATTCTCACATCCAGATCCATGGGAAACTGGATCCCAAAGTTGTCGGAATCTGTGAATGCTTCCCGCAGCAGTCCTGTCCACTGCTTACTGATTTTCCCAATTTTACTGACTTCATCCATTGTCAAAATCTAAGAAAAGACACAGAGAAAATATGTTACTACTGTTTTAGGATGAGGGCCAGACGTTAAAGCAGTGTCGTGTTTTCAAAGGGAGGTCATGGAATAGTTCTTATTTTCAGCTTTGTTGCCACAGACATTTTGAATCTTCTTTCCCTGAAATAACTTCAAAGCATGGAAGGAGGACTACGATGGCAGCATCATGTTTCATGCTTCGGTTCTCTGCTCCTCTGACTCTTGTAAATGGTCTGCATCACTGACCCAAACACCCCCCCCCAGCCTCAGTCAAATAAAACTATGTGAGCCATGACAATGGCCACACTGTACCAACAGAAGAGTCATGTGCGGCGAAGCTGCAGCCCACTCTGATTGGAAACATATTTCTCCTATAAGAGCATGAGTATCCCTCAGAGAGAGCATGTCCACGGGGGAAAAACACCACTGTGTCAGGTTTTCACAAATTTAATGGAGCTCTATGATTGAGTCAACTCACCTCAAAGTCAACATCTGGAAGGCAGCTCCATCCACAGAAGGGCCCGTGGATCTTCAGTACAGGCTCGTTGTGTTCGTTTGCAACAATGAACTTAGGCGAGAACGGGTGCCACTGCTGTATCACATAGCCCACTGTGTTACCAGGGGGGGATTGCACCTCCAGCTGATTATGGAAGAAATCGTTTGCTTTCATAAGACAAAAAATCATGGCAAACGCCTGAAATAATAATTCCTTATTGATCATATACAAAAAGGTCTCACCTCTTGTAAACAGCAAGGGAAGAAGCAAGACATGCACTTTAACGGCCGGGTGACGGTGATGACCTCTTGGCCAAAGTTGTCAAGGACGTGGATGGTGAAGGAGCGCAGGGGGCCGCAGCACTGTCGACTCAGGCAGTCGTTCTCCTCAACGGCGTAGAAGACATTCTGACCCATGACGTTCCGGACTTCATATTTGTTGTTGCTTTCAAAACCAACAAGAGCTGAAAGGATGGGAAAGAATGAGTGGCTGATGTGGAAAACCCCAGCTGTACTCTCGGGAAACATGTTTACATACTGTACCTTCAACAAGCTCCACTTTCTGTTTGATGAGCAACTGATCCACCTGGAAAACCACATAAATGCTTTCACGTTTAGGATCTTTATAATCCAAGTGCAACGGTTCAAAAAGTAGGAAAACAGTTCCCCTTTTTTTCAATTAAAAAGGCATAATATATCCAGCCAGTAAAACCAAATTCTGATGTGAGCTGGGAAAATGAACTAAATCAGCATGGTGGGGGTCACACTGTTATGTTTTTATTGTTATATACTCCTCACTCTCTACTGAAGTGGATTAATGCACCTGCTGAGAAACTGTCTGCATATTAAAAGTGACTTTGACCTGAAGCTCCAGAAGTGAGAGAAAAAATTGAAAGCAGCAGCCTCAACTCATTACCAGTTCCTCCCCGATACCAGGAGACAATAGACCTTTCCATCCATTTAACAAACAACACACCTTCATCTGCAGATGTTTAGTCCACTTCAAAGAGCTAAATGGTGTAAAAGATAAAAATCAGAATGTCATATATCTCCTCATGGGAACACTCTACACCGGTTGGTTTTGCCTGCTCAGTCTGCAAGGTTGCTGCCACAGTGATCGCCCTTGTCTGAATGGCTGTGGACCCTGCACTGTAGCCCTTATGGCTATGGTGTAGACTTCCACCCTGGCCTGGGTGGTCCCTGAGGTGGCGCTCGCTGTGACCACTGGTGGGCTGGCTTCCTGTGTAGATGGATCCCAAAGATATTGTTTCCTAACAGCAGCATCAAGCCAGATAATTATTTCTGTTACTATTGTTATACTTACATTAAAGTAGGGTTGTCAGGATACCAGAAATTCAGTAGTCGGTACCAATACCAGTGAATTTACACGATACTCGATACCTAAATCGATACCACGGCA
>JBBDHI010000019.1:10253841-10272139 GCA_037177115.1 Craterocephalus stercusmuscarum
AAATAAAAAGACCGGACAGTCTGTAAAGTGTTTGTGCGCGCTCCCATGCCGCTTGGCTGGTAGCTGCAGTTACCCACAGTGCCTGTCGCGGCAGCATCGACTCCGATTTTGTAAACTTGCCTTAAGTCCCTTTAAACAACACATCTCAGATCTTTATAAATGTAATATCCAGTTGAAAAACTTTATTCTTTACAGAGTGGAATGTGTTGAGGCAAAATAACTTAAGAATGATCATTGGAGATCCAAATCATCATAAAAGAGCGAAGATCAGATCACAAGTAAGTTAACCCATCTTCTGTGGTAATCCCTCAGGTCAATTCATTATGATGTTCAGTTGTATGCTTGGCCTCCATATGCAGGGAAACCCTACTGTACCTACATCCTGGCATACTACTGATGAGAAGCAAGATGTTCTTTGAGGAATCTCCTTCCAGACCTGGATCAGTGCATCAGTCAACCCCTGCGCAGTCTGTGGTTTGATGTGATGGCGGTAGAGAGGGACAGCCTGAGAGAATGAGGTGAACTTTACTCAAGAAATCTGGATTACATATGTATAGTTTTGGAGCAACATTTATTTTAGCAGGACACATCAAAAACATTCTGCACAACAGTTTGCCTCCTGACTGAAAAAGTCTGTATTTGAACAAATATCCTGAATGCCAGATGTGTTCATCATATCCTCTGAGGATTTTTCTTTATTCTTTACATTTGTGCCATACAAGCATTAAACATGCACATCACTGAGTTGCATAATGGAATAGGAATGACTTTCAAACTGTGAAACATCCTGCTTGGAAACTCCAAAGTATCTAAGAACATCTGTGTAGCATTACACTCTGAGCACGCAAAATCCTGTAAAGTCAAACGAAAGCATGGAAGAAATGTAGCAATGGCCAAAACATTATCTCGCCATCTTATTGCATGCAGAATATTCAATTAACATTATGATTGTTGCAGTTCTTTAGACAGGTAATTGCTACTTTAAAAAACATCCACTGGAGAGCAGTGTTGAGTCAATGATGGTCAGCCCCAATCCCCATTTCTAAAACTAATGCAGAAACCGCCTGTTCATTGAAAAAGGAAATATCTAAGCAAACTCGGCGCACACACGCACACTAAAGCCCTCGCTGCTGTGTTACAAATGACATGACGTTGTTGGGTCGAGCCTCCTTATTTGCGAATACAAATTACCTGATTTCCTCAAGCACTTCTGATTTCTCCAAGCAACACTAATGAGAACAAATGATGACTCGCACAAAGATCTGCTGACACTTCAGGTGCAAACACCTAAAAACATGTTTTAATTGATTCATGTTACAGCAATTGTTTATAGTGACCCTGTGTAAGCCGAAGAAAACCAGAAGCGTGTTTTCTGCTGCAGAATAAAATGCTTTAAATCAAACACAAGGAACTGTTTTAGCAGTTCAACTTTTTATTCTATAAGATGTCAATGCAACAAAATTAGTATGTAATAAAAGATGACTCCTGGCAGCATCAATGGTTTTTATGTCATCATAGCTGCCCGAATGGAGTAACAAAACGTGTGTTCTTCATCACTGTGATCAAAAAAAAGTAATGGTTGCATCCTACGCTCTCATCTGAATAAACAGAATTGACAGTCAGGGGTCTTTGAAAACCAGTCAGATTGTCTTTCTAACTCCCAGAACCCAGTTAATCCCAGTGGGAGATTCTATTTGTGTGTGTGTGTGTGAGTGTGAGTGCGCGTGTCCATTTGTGTATATACTAACGGTAAAATCTCTGTTCTTGGTATTCCTACCAGTTCTGCAATTCTTCTGTGTGTTTATGTTTTTTTTTTTTTTTTTTGCATGTAGGTAGTGCTCTTTATTCGCATGGGTAATCTTTCGTGCACTCCTAATGAGGTTGTCAGATTCACTGCATAATGAGGAGCCTAAAGATGAATGTAAAAACGCCTCCATTACACCGCTTTCATTCTCTTGTTCATTAGGTTAGCATAAGGTTACAATACATTACTCCAGTTCCTATATTGCACACACAAAATTGCTTGTGTCTGTGAAGGGGCTGTGCTTTAGTTTGCGATGGTAATGTTCAGCCAGACAAACACAAAACACGTGTATTGTTACCTGCCTAAGCTCATCCTCAACATAGCTGAGAGCCTCACTCTCTAAATCATCTTTTATTCCAGTGATGTTTGGAGAATAAGCCTTAGAAATGTTCACATTGAAAGGGATTTCTGGTAAAACATGTGCGTAATTTTCCTTTTTATGCAAAAAAAGAGGCAGATTAGTTGTGTATATTTTCATCTCGAAGAACACCGCTTTTGTTATTCCATCTCTGTCTCTCCACCTCTGCCCATCACTCACCTCCCTCCCTCTCTTCATCTCTCTCATTTCTGCACCCCTGTCAAGTGCTTTGTTTGCTGTGACTTTCCATGTGGTTATCTGAGCAGAGACAGTATGCCTCACCCTGGCACAGGACCTCAGTTTCCACGGCAACTTTATAATTGTTTTGGATGTGTTCCAAACGCCACTGGATACCGAGGCATTATTGATGTCAAAAGAAACATGTATGAAATGAGGAGATGTGGAGGCGTCCATATGGTTCTGTACACAGCCTCACGCAAAGCCATTTAACCGTTTTTCAATGGGAGTTTTGTGATACCGCTGAATAGATCCCACATGTGTCGCATGATATTTCATAATTTTGATCTTTCTGTATCACAAAGGGATAATAGCACGCAATACAAGCCACTGAACTGTGCAATATTTCTCCCTATTCATTCCATTAAGTCATTGTCACAGTATGCACTGACGGTTGAGTATGGCAACCTTTCTGAATACAATATGTCCATTATGATACTTTGCAAAAAAAAAAAAAAAACTGAGTAGTGAGAATGAGAATTAGTTCCATCTGAACTCATGAAGGAAAAACAAAAATGCATGGCAACAAAAGCTTGTAAATATGTTTCTGCTGGCCTCATTCACTTCAAGGGGTCTTTGTTTTGGCAGGAGAGGAGGCTTGAGTGATCCCAGTGCTTGTCACCATAACCATATTGCAACCTACTCCCTATCCCCCAACAGCTCCGTCTCTCTCTCTCTCAACCACACACATACTGTATGAGTTGTGGGCATATTAACCGCAAGTTCCATCAAAATAACATATAGTGTCAACAGCGGCGTTCCCCTAAGTGAATGAACCCACATGCTCGGACTTAACTCACAAATCCACAGACGTGTGTTGGAGGATTCTCCACTTAGCAGCAGGCTTGCTTCTCACAGTTGCTCAGGAAACTTTGAGCTGTTCTATCTCAGAATAATGCGTTCAAATTGAACTGAAATAAGGCCCTGACTGATCTTTTTTAGCTTCTCTGATCTCGAGCCTCCCCTCCCTCTGCTTAATTTATGACCTGTGAGGAGGAACCCAGGGAGTGAGAAGTGAGTGAGACTGGTGTGAAAGCCTTGAATAGAGCAGGGGCAACAGGCCCTCCAAATAACACAAAGGAGGCACCACAGCTGTTTGGAGGCAACACAAGCCTTCACGAGGCACTGTCTTCTCCTAGACTGGCCCTCATGCTGACTTCGTACGCAGAATACTGTAACACAGCCTTGGTGTTAAATGTGCAAGTAGTCCCCTATAAGATGAAGTCAACATGTAAATGAAAATTTCTTTAAGTTATTTGCTTTCATAGAAATCTTTTTTCTCTCATACTATAATGTTTCTACCCATTGTCAATATAGAAACAACAAAAGAAAGATATGAATGGTAATTCCTTCTTACAGCTGGATTGTCCAATAGAAGGCCCTGCTGGATCGTCGGACAGTGTCACCAAGGGCGCGTACGGAACAACTTGTACCGGCAGACAACTGCAGTTAAAAATGATTTCAGGATCAGGGGTTACAAGTTCAACTCAGTGTTCTCCTCTTAGACTGTCAGCATCGCTTGGCCTATAATAATTTATTCCCCGCTGTACAAAACTGTGTTTGCTCCCCTCTTCTGTGTCTGCCTCTCAGTTTTCCACTCACGAACATTAGTTGACCACATGCAGGACATGTGTGGACTTTCAAGACAATGGCAGGTTTTTGTGTAACTTAATTGAAGACCATGCTTTTTGCCAATTGGGCGGTCTTCCTCTACGCTGCATCTAGTCACATGTCTATGTGTTATCGGTGTTGCGACAGGGCTGTTTTATTTGTTTTCGTAGGCGTAGATGGAGAGAAGAGAGATTTTAAGAGCATAAAACAATATTTTTGCTACACATCAGGGTCATTTTCAGGTTTGGTATTTGGACAATTCTCAAACCAATCCCAAACAATCCCAGTGCTAAAGATTTCAGTTTGTTGTCCTACTCTGTCTTTTGCTCTCTTCCTAAACATCCACACAGAGAGCATCCAGAGCCATCTGCAGACCACAATCCGTCCCCAAACACGGGGGGATCACAAAGGTGTTATTTTTCAAAGCTGGCTCTGTCCACCTCCTGCCGAGGGTGTGTGGCTGTGGTTCAAGGGAAGGTGGGAAACTTCTGAGGCCCGATTCCCCTTGTACACCCCTCCCTGTCGCCTGACTCCTCAGGGGCAGCCCTTTGAGGGTGTCATAACCGCGGCCTGTATAACATGGGTTACTGCTGACGGCGGTTGGTCACAGTTGATGAAGCCTTTAAAGCAGCTTCCCTTCTCATGGTTTCTGTTAAAATTCTGGAGAGCGGGACCATGAGCTGGCTCCCAGACAATTACAGATGTAGGAATGGGAAGAGAGGCTAATCCTGCATTTTGACTTGTGATGGGTAGAGGGTGCTCCAAGTCCATGTTTGATGAGAACCTTGTTCTGCACATTACAGCCTTCCACGGCTGCTCCCTCTTCCCCTCCCCAAAAAAAGGAAAGCTCCCTCTCCATTTTAGTTTTGTCTCTTAATGCTCCCAAGTTTCCGCACACAAAATGAGTCCTCTGTGTTTTGTGTAATGCAGCGATCTCCATTTCATAAAGCTGAGGGAGGAAACGCATTCATGAAGACTTTGAAATAAGCTGTAAATGGACAAAGCGGCAGAACGTGCAGCTGTCGTTGTGCCATCCTGTTGTCTTGCTAGTTGCGGGCTGGAGGTGGGGGGTACGCAAGGTAAAATGGGGCAGAAAGTAAGTCATGATAGTGTGGTGGTGGTAATATAGTGTGAGAGGGTGCACAACACCTGGTACTCGCCGCTTTCTCCGGAGAGTCCCTGTGGACACGGTGTCCTGTTGGCACACCGTAAAACTTGATTGTGGAAAACATCATCATGCTGAGACTGATAAAGGGAAAATGAGGAGATGCTTTTGGTTTGAAATTTAGTTGCAACAGCAAAGGAGGAAAGAAATTGTTTTGCAACTTTTATTGTTTCTATTTTGTTTGTTTTTTATCGTCCTCAGTCAATGACAATGAGTGAGGCTTTTTAAAACTTTTATCCAAAATTCAATATTCTGTACACTGTGGTCTCATTTCCAATTCTCATTCAGGATCTAAATTGTATCGAAATTGCTGCCTTAAAAAAAAACTCCATAGTAGTCTGGTTTTAAAAGGGAAAAATCCAAATGCATTGAATTGTTGTGTTTAATAATAATTGGTATTTGTGTGCAGCCTGCAATGATAAATGCACATTTTTAAACAGTATAAGTTCAATTTAATTTAGTAAATAGTAAGAATGAACATTGGATATTTGATCATTTCTAAAGTGATACACATTTTATAACAGTACATTTAAAAAAAATCTATATTCTGAAAATGTTCTGCTATAGGTTTAGATATACAACAATTTTTTTGTGGGAAAAAGAAGCCAAATAAATGTGCCCAAGAAAAAAAATGTTTAGTGCGAAAAAGCTCCATGCATAGAGTGAAAGTGCCGTTTCTTCACAGTTTAGCGAGTGTGTTGAACCTGGTTAGGCCAGACAAAAACAGCATGGCAGTCACATTGCCCTTTGTGAGTCAGTGTCAGTGCAAAGTGCAAAGGCCAGTGCGGTTCAGGACTTCTCCACAGGTTGTGCACCGCGAGCATGTGGACGAGGCGCTCAAAGAGAACCCGAGGAGACTTGACACTGCACAATGCTCTTCTGTTCCTTGTGCTGTACTTCTGTCTCACTGCCTTTCTGTCCTGCAAACCCCTACACACACGTGCATGAATACTGAAGAGTTTTCTCCACACAGTTGGAGAGACAGGGGTCACTGACTGGATGCTCCCAACTGAGTACTTCAGTGCAGCTCTTCTCTGAAACATACACACACATCCAGCCACACATGCACTGTGTTAATGTCTTTTTCCACGTTGGTTCCCTGAGCAGTTCTTTGGCTGCAATAGCCAACACTTCTCTCCTTAACTTCAACATTAACTGGATATGTTTTATTCTTATTTATTAGATGATAAAAGTGAATTATTCCACAATATTCTAACAACAGAGGAAGAATCTTGATTGTAAAATGTTAAAAAATCAAAAATGTTAAGGTATGTTTAAGAATTTCTTTGCAAAAATTTGGCGTAAAAGTTTATTTTCTTGATTTGATTTGTAAAAATATTATATTGAGTCATTTCCCCAGAGGTTACTGTTGTTATCCTCATACAGTCTTCAGTGCAATCTAGCCCGCTTTCAAGCCCGAAGCAAGAAGCCCTCAGCTTGGAATCCTGCTTTAGGATCACTGTGAAATTAGTGATTCCTTTGTGAGATCTTTTTTTTTATTATTTCACAACAACGAAGCCATTACGCTTTAAAGAATTGAAACCAGACATTCCACATATTTGAAAACAAGGTTTCTGCAATGAATGGGTATTTCATTGGTCGTATAAAAGATGTTGTGCCGTGATAACTTGGAAAGCCCATAAAGGTACTCAAGTTCACTTTGTTACAAGGCAAGCTTTTTGCATAAGTAAATTGTGAAAAAAAGCCAAAATAAACCTCCCAGTTTTTCCAAACTGATGGACCGTGCTATAGCCATATAATTTAGTCGACAACCTCTTAATGCTCCTCTAAATTGATTACAGCTACAATGCTGAAGTATCGATCAAAAGCACAGTAATCATGCTGCCGTTAATCATTACTGTCAAAATTAGAGAAACATAACCCGACCAGGCTGGGTGTATGTGGGGGGTTGCAGTGGAAGTGCAATGCATGAGGAACGGCAACGCTGATCCCTCTGCTGCTTTGACGTCAGGCATCCATCTACTGGTGTTATTCCTTAATCTGATTCACTTGGCTGCTCAGCAGACCAGTGTTGCCTGTTGGAAAGGTTCCGTGTGTGTGATGGATGCTATTGTCAGAAATGCCAAGGTCAATATGCGACACAGCAGCAAAAAAAGAGAAGACTTTCTTATTTCAAAAGTGCTTCCCATGTATCATCAAGTCTGCAATCTGACCTTGCTTCCCTCTGTAATAACATTCAGTGGGAGGACAACTGCTGGGTGCGTGCTCATGGGTTGGCGTTGATCTTTAAAACGGGTCACGGCGCTGCAGCGAGGAGGCCGGTGTCACTCATGACAGTGTGCAGGGATATTACTTACAGCTAGACCGATTTGGAAATGGAGTTGTACCGTCTGGCATCAATGTTGGGTGACAATTATATCTTGATTTGAACAACTTAACATAGGGGCCACACTGTCTGATGGCAGCACAAGAGCAATTACCTGATATGGTGGCACATCAGCAAATCATCACGTGAACGCATTTGGAGTCATGAGATGCCATTTTTGGCAAATGACAAATAGCAGTGGTGGACTTGTCGCTCAAAGAGAAATCCAATATAACAATTTATCAGTTTGACTGACAGTGTCAGCTTTAGTTACTCCTGCTTCATGTTCTACATTTAACACAACTCGGCATTAACTCTAAACATTAATCTAACTCCTGCAGATACCACAATGTATATGTATCTGCAACAATTTCAAGTTCCTAGATTTTAGAACCAACAGCTATCAGGATTTCATTCATTTATTAAATATTAAATTAATTGATGGTTTACTTAGCCAAGCAGGGTGGACACCAATTTCTTTAAAACCTCTGCCAGTCATGTGAGCAAGTGTGTGCGAAACCCTGTATAAAGCATCTGGTAAAGTGTCATGATGTTAAAAATATATATTTTTTCTTTTTTCAAATGACATGAAGAAGCCAACAACTGTATATATGTATATATATATATGTATATATATATATATATATGTAAAGATTTAATCTTGTATCAGTTTCATAACCAGCGAGAGAAGCTTCCCTGCTTATGTGTACCCCATAATCTGAGCTAGTGGGTCCCTGCAGTTAAGAAGGAAGCGAGTGAATTTGCAGGTTTTCTTTCTTTCTATGGATCTATAGATGAATCCTATTCTTCTGACAATCACAGACCTTTGTAAGGGACTGATCTTCTGCTTCATTAGTGTTACATTCAGGAGTTTTCTATGTCTGTAAATGCTGACAAACTAAAATGAATCAAACAAAATGTTTATTTGATTTTGTGTAAAAACAAATATTCCTCTGCCACTATTTTAAAGTATTGCACACAGAAAAGTTGGACCCCTGCTTTTCACACCAAACTTGCATAACTTGCTTTCAAACTGGTGAATTCACAAAATTATGGTCTTGCATGAACTTCAAGTCAAGGTTAGAAATGTCTGTTTTGATTACTGATACAGTTTAAATGGGATGGCCTGATGAGAAGAAAACCATTACATGTTGAGATTTAATGAACTGGTGCCCTCCACCAAGGTGGACATCACACCACAAAATAAATTTTTTCCCCAAGTGATGTAAGGAAATGGCTGCTAACCCAAGTGTTGTTTCCCCACTGAGTCCTCATCTCCCACTGTCCACTGATTCGCCGCTTCCTCAGGGGAGACTGACCTCCACAGCCACCTGTGGAAGACCCCCCTATGCACAGTTAAATATGTTCACAGGAAGGAAATCATGTTGTTAAGACTTTACACCAGACCTGCTGTCTTTGCTATGACCAGCTTCCTCCTCATCTAAGACCAGGGATGAGAAATAGCCCAAGTCTTGGAAAAATGACTTCAATTAACCATAATGTTAATCACTATTGCTCAGAACAAAAGTCAAGCTGAGAAATCCCTTGATGGAAATTGTTATAATTGCCCTAACAACGGGGATGAATATTTCTCCCTACTAATTACATGTGACTTAATATTTAAATATACCATTTGTGGGTTTTAAACTATCTTAATCTCTGCCATTAATTTTAGATATCTAGCATTTGCAGCCGCAGGGGTGCAGACAAACACCTTTTACTGTGTGACTGGTTATATGTGGCAGGTAACATCGGCAGAATGTCAGCTATGCATTATGCACGAGGTGATGCTGACAGGGCTGCTATACCTCAACAAGAACAGCTAATTGTGCTTTCCTCTTACAGTACGAGGGAGTGATCTGTGTAACAAATGGACTTTGCACTGACATAAACAGTGAGTCCTTTCATATACAACACAAACTGACTTTTCAACAACCGTGATCATAAATGTCATGCATATGCAAACTTTCAGGAATCATCCCTGTACTACACAGTACAGTACAACTGTTAATTTGACGCTAAAATGATTAGCTGAAGAGACCAACAGCTGCGAGTATAAGTAGTTTTTTTAGACTATGAAGAGGTTTGGGGTATGCGGTACTGTGGATTAATATAGGCGACATAATAAGCTATTTAAATAATATATGATATGATGATTAAAAGGTTTCAATACTGTTGTGTGCTGGAAGTGGCCCCCCCCTGCTAAATTGTGAAAAAAGCTGTTTTTTTTATATAAAACCAGGTAATGAAAATAATTAGAATTTAAAGCCATTTTGGCTTTGCTGTGATTAAAATCTAATATTTTTCAAGAATTATCTGAGCAATCTTTGTCAAAAATGTGTGCTCCCTTCGCTCCTGTCCTCATGCTGAGGTTCTGTAGTAACTCATGGCATGACTTCTTGAGGATCAGGGGTGGCAACCCCGAGCATCCTGGCCATCAGCCAGCAGCGACTTTCCCCAATCTGGCCACCTAAATCACCACCTCATCTAATTGGCCAAATCACCTGCTGCTTTCTAGATCCCATTTGTGTGTGACTAAGGCCTTCTGAATAATCAAACTGTTTGCAAACTATTCATGTTTGGTTTGTGTTCGGAGATGCTAACTTAAATATATGGAGCTAAGGGAAAAAAGTTTGCATCACTAAGGTGTAAAACCTCTTTCTTCCACTTCATGTTTTAATGTCAACTACGAGTGTGAGTTTTCACTTCCAGAGCAATTACTGCAATATACACAAATCAACCCGACACTGGGATGCTGCACTTCCACCATGCTGTCACTTATCAGGAGTTGACACTAGGCTGAAATGCTGCAGGGGTAACAAACACAGAAATGCAAAGGCAAGCACACACACCAACAGACAACCGCATGTACACACACGCAAGTTAAGCAGGCCTTTGGGTCACGCAGTGTGAGTGAAAAACAGAGTGGGAGTGAGCGAGCAGCTGCAGGAGCCGTGGGGCGGGTTGGGCCTTACAGCGAGCAGCAAGGGGCTGTGGGAGGCTTAGGGGATGGAAAGGCTGGGGAGGGCTGTGGGGAGACCCGGAGCTAAGGGCCGCCTGTTTAATTGGAGCTCATTTACACAGCAGTGGAGCAGGAGACACCTGAAGGGCCTTCCCCGCCTTATCAGCTAAATGGCTCCCGCTTCCCTATTCCTAAAATCAGTTTTGTTTATTCAAATACTTCTCTCTCAGAAAACCACCACGCCAGCATTCTCTCCACTTCTGAGCTCTTGTTTATCAGAAGTGGCCCTGAAGGCTGAACCACATCTCTGGACAAAATCAAATAGCCCACAAATTTCAGAAAAACGCGCCAGGACAAATGAAGAAATCCAAAACATAACGCAGAGCCCAGGAAGATAATGTTAAAACATGAAAGCACAAGCACCTAAATTTCTCTATACTTTTAAGAAAGCAACACCAAATTAGCAATGATTAACAATTAAACTTGACATTTAACCAACATTACAAAATGCTTCAAAACAAAAACACAATCTTTTCAGCCGTTTCAAATATATTTTTTACACAAAAATATTTGATATATTGTGTCTGTGTCATTTAAATGTTTTCACTTTTCAGAACTGGCGTGCTTATTGTTTTCCTGCATTTTATCTATTTTGTGTTGTATTCTGCGCTTTAATGCCACCATACATTCGCAAATATTAGACGCATTTTACATTTAGTAATATTTGCCATTAAAACCACAAAAAATAGCAAAAAACATGAAGTAACTCTGAGAACAACCCCGGCCAAGTTGTTCTTCATTCTCTAAATTTTAAATGATCTGTGCCTTTGAGTGATATTATGCTCCTGAAAAATAATGAAATCAGTTTGTGTTGACAGTGAGACCCGCTGCACCATGTTTGTTAAAAGAAGCTAGCGGATGGTGAGGTAGAAAACAGGAGGGAGCAGAGAGGGGGAGTATGATGAGGAGGAAGAGGAGCCAAAAGAAGGAACAACTTACTGTAATCATAGTCATGTTCAATCAGACACCTGCTATTAAGTTGATAAATACACTTTTCCCAGTGTGAGTCCGGATACACTGAGTACCCCTAAGGCACTGTTCTGCTCTTTAACTACCTACTCTGCCTGGCGTCTTCACTCAACCACCGACTCTCTTCCCATTAACTCACATTTCTCCCAGTCTTGCAAGATGTCCCAAGATTCAGTCCTTATAGGGCGCTGTATGATTGACTAAGTGTAGTCCTCAGCCGTGGGACAGAGAACAGATTTGGAGAGTGGTTTTTCAGGCTTTTAGAGTAAAAAGGTTGGGAGTTGGGCACATTTTTGGTCCATTAGTAAGTACTATGTCACCCTTTTTTTGCTTTTCTCCTTTATGCTTACGGTAATAAGAAAAAATGGGAGTATGATGTGTGTACTGTATGTGTGTGTTGTACATAGGAGGGTTGGGTTTGAGACGGGGAGGGTGCACAGACAAAGCTTCTTGCCTCCTTAATCTCTTGTCTCGCCTTTTCAGCTCCCGTCGGTGCCCACATGCTGGTGAAGGGGCCAAGAGGATGCCTCCTGTTGAGAATCTTACTCAGCACGGTGTCATGGGCGCCACGACACCTGATAAACATTAAGTACAGGCTGCGCTACCTAAGTGTTATTGTTGTTTATTCATGTTATGTCTCATTAGTGCTACAGCCTCCTTAGCTTGTCTGCAGATGGTGTTACTGGGCTTGCACGCTTTTAAGACAATTTTTGGATCGGAGGAGAAGGAAAACAAGGAGTTTCTTCTGCAAGTGGATTCATGGAATGTGATCAGAATTTATCCTGGTTACTTATCAAATGACCCAATCCCCTTCAGACGTATAAATATATGCTTCCAGTATCTGCCACCAAACCATGACAGACAAAATAAACACTTAAGGTATCAAACAACTTATGTTATCGTCACCTAATTCTTGAGCACTTGAGTATCTTGAATACCTAATGTTATTCTTCATGAGAGTCAGACACCAGTACCTTCCAGCATCACTGGTCCTCCTGGCACCTCACCCAACGCTGACTCATTGCCTCTGGCATCATTTAGGGCAAGGGTGTCAAACTCCAGTCCTTGGCGGCTGCTATCCAGCAAGGTTTTTGTTTTTTTCGTTGCTCCAGCACCCCTGATTAAAATCAAATTGATCCAACAGTTTCTTCTCAAGTTCTTCACATTGAACTATAAATTTCTACCAGGTGATGGAGCAGGGTAGAGATCAGGTTGAGCAGGCACACAGCAAAAACCTCCCGGACGAAAGTCAGAAACCTGTGAATTAGGGTAACAGAGATGTGGTATTGATTTTATGCACAGGGAGTCGCGAATGAAAATGCATGAATTGTGCACATCTTGTTCTACTACTTAGAAAAAAATCTGGATTTTATTGTCTCTGACTAAATATGCTAACAACTGTTCTTCAGTGTGATCAGCAGCAGAGCAATATTGTATTTGGGTTGTTCTGAACTCCTTGCAACAATATTATGAATGTTGTAAAGTATGAACAAAACCAACTTGGGGAAACAGCATGGTTAAAAGCAAGAGAGCCCAGTGAAACCTAAACTTGCTTTGAAACCTGAATATCCTGTGTACATTGTCCTGAAAATGTTTTTCTTAAGCTCCTTTGAGCCTCAAAAGAAAATTCATAACTTTGTGGTCAAAGTTCAAAACCATCCCCGGCTGGAACATCTGAAAACAACCAAAGCAAAACGGGGGAAAAAAAAAAAAAAAGTGCCATAACATAAAATTCCTCTCTAAACATCGCACATGTCACTGATTGAGTTGCAAACTGGCTGAGACAAGATGCGTCTGGAGGCATTGGAGGGGGTCTCTCTCCATCTTTCTCCCCCATCCCTCTTCCCTTCCTCTATCTATCTATCCATATCGGCTGGGTGGAATTCATCATCTGTTGTGAGGGCACAGCACATGATAAGCATACGAGCAGGCGAGTCGGGCTGCTATATCACTGGGAATGAATGGGCGACCTCACTCTGACCCGACCAGGGGAGGAAAACACATGTTCTACTGGTCTTGGCTAGCTGGCTACCTGTGGAGAGGGTTGGGAATTCCTCCAGCAGGAGGTTTGGAGAGACGCAGGGGTGGGAAAGGTGGAGGAGGAGGAGAGAAGTAGTCGGTCTCCATGTGTCTACTCTGCCATGACATTAACTTGGAGAGGATGTTAGCATATTGTCATTTTCTGGCTGGTGTCTTGTTGAAAATCATCTCAGATGTGGGACACTTCAGAGGAATTGTAGTCTGTTTTGGGGTTTGGGAGGTGAGGGCCCGGGGAGTGCTAGAAAACGTGCAGCATGAATTGGAGGTTTGCATTTATATCATAGTGCATGAAAGATGTTAGTGGGAACCGTGTGTGAATGTGTTACCCTCTTAAACAACCATAGATGAACAGATATTTAACACAAGCTTACAACACCACTGAGCTCCCTTCTCACTCTGCAAATCCTGTGTTCCCTGCCATGATCTCAGCACGCTCTGTGGCTACCTATTGTTTTTTATTACATGTAAAACCCTTTTTCCACTTTCTAAATCTGCTGGGGGAATGTGAACTCTTTGTCCACCAACCCCTCCTATCAGAGTTGCTTTCTATACATGCAGCGTTTACGTGAAATAGAACTCTGAGTTTCATTACTGGAGAAGTTGCATGTATTTGCGTGCACATACTGTATGTTTGTGCGTGTATGCTTGCATTTTATGTGTACAAGTTGGAGTAGCCACTGAAGTAAATTTAAGGTAAGTCAGTGTGGATACACGGTTCACGCTTCATGTGTGGCTTCAAAAGTGCATGCGATTTCTTAAAATGCTTAGTCTTAGATGTTTACACTAGTAATGAGAGTACTTGTGCAGCTGTAGGAGCAGGGCGGCCAAGTTTTGCCTCCACATTTGTTCCAGAGGGGACTGAGACCAGCTCTGATAAGTTAAACATGCAGTTTTGGGACATGCAGCTTTAAGACCTCTGGATAAACATGAATAAAAACTTCTGAATAAAACAAGAGTCATCTCCAGTTTTATCACTCTCCTCTTGATTGGAACGAACAAGTCTGCTGCTTCTTCTGCCCCGTATGTGTCCCGTGTCAGTTTTTTCCTTTTAATTAGTAACAGTATCATCTTTGGATTTCTTTATCCACCGCATGAGAAAATAAATGTGGAAGACAAGTGTGTGAATTGCGTGACAGCTGACGGCCCTGTGCAACAGTGTGTATCTAAATGCTATGTGTTTCCATTTGTGCATATTTTTTGCACATGGAAAAGCCACCACTGGAGGCTACGTGTTTTAGCTTCCTGGCTGTGTTTCAGTGCTGGACTGTTACAAACTGTTGAGAATGGGGCCCTGGCCTCATGTGCTGCAGAGTGCAGGAAAGGAGGCATGTGGCAATAGAGGTATGGAGGGCGTGGTCACCGCATAAAGAGACAGAGTCCTGTTACTGCGATGTGGGATGAAGGGAGGAGAAGTGGTTGGTAAGGGGGTTGCTGGAGGCGGTCCTCATTGCCCCTTTATTTACTTTGACCCCGGGTCTGCAGGAGGCCTGGGGAGGGCACATGCCAAACTCCCCAGGCGGGCAGAGCTGCCCTGCCCTTTTTGTCACCTCGCTGCCCGCCCCTCTGTCTCCAGTTAGATATATGTCTGTTTGAAGCCAGGTCCGGGTGAGTGGCAGCTATACCCTTCTACTGTTTTCTCACATTTTTGGCTTAAAACAGAGCGTCAGCCGCTGAAAAAGGGTTCAGATATTAAAGCTGTCTTTTGAAACGAGTTCTCTAGTATGATGTTTGACATTAGTGGTATAATTTTACGCACAAAACAAATCATTTATGATTTTTGTCTGATTCGTTACTCTTTTGTACTTAGCTGTATTTCAACATATATTTTGGATGATTACAAAACAGCTCAGTTATTCTCACTCAAAATAATTTGCCTGTCATCAACAGCAAGATACATTAAACTTTAATCCTAAATAAACATGACACTGTTATTGTAAGCTGCAATTCTATAAATATGGAGAACTAATTGGTAAATTATGCACAGGCCTCATCTATCCAGTCCCTAATAAACACAATTAGAAGCAGAAATGGAGGATGATTGGGAAAAGGGGGAAAAAGGAGAAAGAGCAGCATGTCTTAAGATGTTAATTATTCAAATGAGGCCAAATGTACCTGCCTGATGTCAGTGTCATCACAGAGGTAATTATTACCGTGGAAATTCCATTGCCATGGTGAATCCGAGTGTGATTTATTTCGTTAAAGCAATTAGGCGATGTGATTAGAAATGAAAACCTAATTATATTTAAGCAGATTTTTTTAAGCTTATTTTTGTTTTTGTTGTTTTTCATTGTGAATTTGTCTTAAAAAAATATTCTATTCAACCTATATCCTGGAAACTATGGCACATTGAGTAAATGCATTCAATCTTCCAATGAAAATGAGTGTATTGCTATTAAATAAGTGACATAGCTTAATGTTTTTAAAAGAATTTAAGACTTTTAATAAAGAGGATATGGAGTTTTTGCTGCCATTCAACAGCTCACTGGCAAACCCAACACAAGCTATTAAATTCTCTATTTATTTCATTTCCAAGTCAAAACTTCCCTTTTCACCCCGACATGTCTGCCAACAGAGAAAAACCCTTTCCTGACGTCATGGACCAGCTCTAATCGAGGGGTCTTGCTTAGCAAGGGGACGGTTAATTGATTGTCAAATCATGTCATACTGTAGCGGGTAACTGAGATGACTCCGGGGCAAATATGTTCCTCGTGAACACAGTGCCCTCCTGCCCAGTGAGCTCAGCGGAGTCGGTCGCAGCACAGTGGCAGTGCTGAAAATGTCACCCCAAGATGACAGTCATATTCCATTACAGCTATCGCTCAATATCTTCATGCAGGGCAAATTACAGCATCTCAACAGAGCATAAAGTAACAAAGGAAAAAGCCATATGGATACAGAACTAGAATTATTTTTGTGAAGACCCTGTATCACACAAATTGTGCTTTATCTCTGGATTTGATGGTTAATCACGGCTTCACAGTTGTACTATCACTTTCTGGAGAAGGATGAGAAAGAGAGTTAAAAAAATAAAGAAGAAAGACTTGAAAATAGACATGTTTTGTGTTGAGGACAACATGCTGGGACGTATTGAATGACCAATTACGCCACTGTAAACTGCTTTGCCATTGAAAGCTGAAGCTAGTAACAAAATCTATCCAATTCCAGTAGTTGTAAGTACCCATAATGTATTGGACTTCTATGGGGACGGGAATGAAGCTGCTGGGCATCCAGCAAATTTCAGCTCCATCTTGTTTCTTGCAGAAAGGCTCTGGCGTGGGCCTGTGGTTGCCAGGCACCTCCTGAGGTGACTCTATCAGAGCCAGTCAAGCCTGAAATCAATCACTCACACCCATCAAAGGCTGCCCTGCACAGCCATTGTGACTAAGCCATCTGGGCCTCAGCACACTGTCTACATTTATCTTTATGAACTATATGCCGCTCCATGTGCATGTTTACTTGTTCATCTGAGTGTCTATTTTGCATGGGTATGTACAGTATTTTGGTATTTTCCGTGCATAAAAAGTGTAAGTATAGCGAGCAGAAAATAAATAAGGCATGCTGTATTGCTTTTTAGACCATAATCATGCCCAGTAGTAAATGCATCAGAAAGCAGTGGAAGGTCTTAGCATCCATCATGGAAGCATGGTTCTTTACACCTGTTCATAGCCAACTACTACAAGCCTCTCCTGCATGGCATCATCTGCTTGAACTAGTTTTCCTGTGTGGAGGCCTCTCTCCTTTGGCCTCGCTGTGGTCAGCCTCCTGCTCTCCAGTCCACCCTCTCAGCGCTGAGTGCTAACTGCCCAGCACTGGCAGGCAGAGTGCAGCGGGCCACCGCTGAATGCAAGTGTGGAAGCTGCCATTGGAGGGCAGTAGAGCACTAATGCATCCATCTCTATCAAAGTGGCCCCCGTCTCAGAGGGTGTCCGAGTGTGAAGCACTACTTAGAGGGATGTTGGGAGCACAGAGACAGGCTGGGGAAAATGTGGACAGGTCAGGCCAACATTGGACTCCAGTGGCTCTATGGACTCTGAGCAGTGTGTGTGCTCGGTTTCACGTCAAGGGACCGGATGAAACAAGCGGAGGGAGTCCGGAAAATAATTGCTGCAAGGAAAATGAAACTGTTACAATCAATTCTCCAAATATGAGAGAAAAGTTTATTATTCAAATGTAGCATTTAGTAAACATGGATTATGGTTAAAGTAAAATTTAATTCACTTACCATTCCCGGAGCCATGAAAGTTTAGAACCATTTTTACAGCTCGTTGTCTAATTTAGAAAAGAACTGCAGCAAAATAGAATTTGAGCATTTAAATAACAGGTCTGTGTTGATATTAAAATGGTACAACATATCCTTCCAGGCAATGCTTTGTTTGAAATACACTCTGAACAAATAAACCCCTGTCATTCCTGCCGAAAGACAAAAAATCCCCCAACAGTTCATTTAAAGCTCGTCATACTCTTCCATTTTTCTTTTGAGAAAGGAAAAAAGAAAGACGTCACATTCAGTTTCTCAGTTTTTGCCTGTATACAGATCCTCTAATTCTATTTTTTAATATTTAATTTAATCATTTTAATACTTCAATACTAAAAGGATATGGTATCAGCTCCCATTAGTTTTACTATTACATGTACTGTTCTAACCACGCACATTTCTGCACCAAAGACTACACACATTTCCATATCATGAATACATTTAAGTCACAATGCTGTTACAAATGTATTGAGATAAAGTCATAAAAGACTTCTTACAATTGTTCGTTTCT
>JBBDHI010000019.1:10433616-10459054 GCA_037177115.1 Craterocephalus stercusmuscarum
CGGCGATCACCGATCACGTACTTTTTTACGGAAATCGGCCGATCATGATCGGTGGCCGATCGATTGGAACACCACTAATGTAAATCAATCAACCACCTTTAACATAAAAGCCGGTGCACTGAATGTTTCATTAGCTCTTACTGAATGTCTTCGGAGTGATACTGTACATTATTAAAAGTCAGATTCTTTGTCAGCAGATAAGTTGAATAATCCCAGCTTGACAACACAGAGTGCTTTCATCACCAGAAGAAAAGAGTTTTGGAGGGATCATCTAGATCAGGAATTACAAAGTCCAGACCTCTTGGGCCAGCGTCTATGCAGGTTTTAGATGTTGTCCTGCTACAACTTACCAAACTCTAACTAAAAGGTCATCAAGAGGCTAGTGCAGATGTTTACAACAAGCTGTTGGGCCCGGGTCCTGCAGGTTTATTGAAAAAGGTGTCCAACTGGTCCAGAGTTGGTGATCCCTGATCTAGATCATTCCAAAATATGCTTTACAGATTATTCTTAACCTCCACTGAGATAAAGTCACCATGCTTTTAACACTATTCTATCCATTCATCTATCCATTTAGAGAAAAACATACAGAAAAACTTGAATAAATCAGTTTGTTTTTTTAATCGAAATGTGAAACCAAAGACTTCAAATCAATAGTAAACAAGTCAAATCAGTGGAATCGTGATACCTATGTCTATCTTTTAGAGCCACTCTATGCCTCCTTTGTCTGCCAGACACATCACAATCCTACTATTTATTTACTTTTTACAAGAAAAGATTTTACTTTGTTGGTATTTACATCAGATATTTTAGTGTTTTTCAAGACCACAAAATATTTAGTAAAATTTTGGAGAAATTTATAAAGAAAAAAGCTTATAGAAAAAGGTCTAGAGCTGCACAATAATGTCAGGATCATTTTAAAAATGAACTAAAAGGGGACTAAACAGTATATCAATTAGACAAAAGAATCATTATCTAATGATTAAATAATTGCTCAGCCTGGCTATGCAGTGTAGCGCTTATTCATTTGCAATAAGATATGTAGCATAAAACCTTTACAGCTATTTTAAGATGTTGGCCTGAAATGTGTGTGTGTGCATGTGTGCGAGCCGCTTCCTGTGTGACCTTCTGGAGTGTGAGAGGAGCCACAGTTAGACACACACACTTGCACTGCATGAAGCAACAGCCAGTGCTGCCCACTCTGCATCAGCAGATCAGCGTACCGCTCCACTTCTGCTGCATCACACACCATCCCATTAACCCCATGTTGCCCTTTTTCCCCTCTAATGAGCATGGCTTAGCTTACAAATAACCAGCTTCACCACAGTTCATGATTGAAGGGTGTTTTGGTGGAGTTTATTGCCCTTTTTTCTAAACGTCACTGTAATGGCTGCCGTTCTACAAATACATGTTTCTAATAAGATTATACATATTAATGCATGCGTTGTGATGTCTACTGAGACGGCTTGTGAGTCGCACTGTTTATAGTTCAAATAAATGAAAAAATATATAAGCTTATTAACATTAACTGTTTTCAGACAATAACACATTTGCACCTCACCGATGTAAGCTAGAAAACTGATATAACCATATAGAAAAGATTTCTGGCATACGGAGCATCTTCACTGAGAGGAGAATGTTGCCCCAGGCTGAAATTGAAATGGTTCAGCTGTTTCCAATACAACAGCTCCGTTTTAGCAGCAGCTGAAGTCAAGATGTAAAGATAGCACATGTCGGAGCACACAGATCTTATGTTCACATGGGACTTGCTGCTTGTTTAGAGAATCTCTGATCAAAGTCACCCCTCCTGAGAATGGCTTTATTAGATTTCACACCTTGCCCCTAGGAGTTAAGGGAAAAAAAACACAAAGCATACTTTTCTTCATCAATAAATATCCATCTTCCTCTCAAATCAATTCCTTGTAATTTTTTCATTGTGCTGCAACACATTACAGTTTTTCAGGTCAGAGTTTGTTTGTTTTTTTACACAAATATTCAAATCCTACATATTTTCAGACTTTACAACCACACACATTCTGACAAAAAAAACCAAACAACCTCCTCTACCTTCCTGGCGATGAACTGCATTCTCATCAGTATAACCATAGAAAAACATTGAGAAGGAAAAGCAATGCCATCTTTTAATTGGCTGGGATCAAGTTTGGATTGAGAAGACTTTTTGGTCGAATGAGATCTGGGCATGCTGCCAAATGAATAGAAAGTGGTGTTCTCTTCCTCTCCACTGGTCATGGCACTTCCTCATCATTACTAGGCAAGTGCATGTGAGCCCTTACAGATTTGATTTTAATAATGCCGATGTCTTCATTTTCCCTCCCGGCCTCCTTAAATGGGGGCCTTTGCAATTCAGACCCTCCTTTTTCCCATTTTAAATAAAAACACCTCACTGTTCTTCTGATTCCCACCTCGAGGAGTGTCAGGTGTCTGTGGCAGGAGTGTTTGAGGGCAATCCTCTGAATTAAGGAACTGTATTTGCATTCATGAAAGAGTTTCCTTCACTGATAGTTGTTGGAAAAGTCTGAGCCTCTGACGGCTCATCTCTTTGTTATGGTGAAGGAGCTTTAATGTTTAGTTTTGACTGTTTTTATACACAAAATAATTCCACATGACCCCTTACTGTCATTAAGTGTACCATACATCCCCCTTACATTGCATTTGACACATTGTCCCCATTTCACCTTTTCAAGTACCGCCATTGTCAGCACACAAACAAGCAGGCAGAGCCACTTCCTGCTCTCCCCGAATGAACCGTCTGGCCTGGGAGCTGGCTAAAGCCAGAGGTTAGAGCTCCATTTTCCTCCCTCCTTGTCACATCACCATGACAACGGATATAGAAATCACACTGTCTCCTGGGAAGAAAGCCTTGGTGACACCACACAGTGGTACTTTTGTGGCACATGAGGAGAGCAGGGTTCATTTAGGAGAGCCGGTCAAGGATGAGTATTCAGTCCGCTGAAGAGGAAAGACTGGACTGATGGGGAGGGGGTGAAGAGGCCTCGGTCAAAGAGCTGCGATGCAACTGCAAACACCGAAATCACCCACCAGAAAGAGAAAGTGACTTTTTATTCAAGAACAGGTCTGAACGACAGCCTGGGAGGTCTTTAAGAATACAAAATAATTCTATTTTTAAAAAATATTGAGGATTTTTTTTATAATATATGAATGACATCATCTCAAAATATCAAATTAGTTTTAATCTGTGCAATTCCCTAACTTGTCTCAGCGGTTGTACAACACATGAGAGGCCTCTGCTGGCTGCTGGGGTCCTAACACATCTGACATATTGGTGGCAAACAAACTATATCCTGCATGTGGGACTGTGACATAAGAGGCATTTAGACGCAGCAGCTACTGTGAAATACGCAGAATAGCAGCATTTGGAATCCAAACGCGGCTGTACGCAGCACGTCTCATAGTCAGAAGCTTTATTAAGATTCAGAGCACACATCATTTGATGGATTTAATCTACGAAGTGAAAAGTCTTCTTCCTCTCTGTGTTTAAAAGCATGTGTCTAAATCCGTTCAATAAAACAGTCAAAGGCTTCACACTGTTCACTGAACAATAAAAATCAATACCATTAAACACTTCTTTAAGAAACCTTAAGTGTTTCCCCAGAGGCCTTGTCGGTTTCTATGTATCATATCTTTTTACTGTCTTGTCAATAAAACATTCGGAAGATCTTAAATTCTTCATTACATCTCTGAAGCCGCGGTCTCCGCTTGGCTTTTTTCCTCCCCCTCTCCAACGTTTTGAAGATTCCGGTAACTGTTAGATCAATAGATGATACTCTAAGCGAGTGCACCTTTCATGCAGCAGTAACTTGTTTCTTCCTGTGCCCCGGCTGTCTGGGGCATCCGTCCAATCAGAGGATCCCGTAAGAGGTAGTGAAGGCTGACCACAAGCGCGATCATTTGCTTCCTGAATGCATTCCAATTCCTTCACAGGCATATAAGCAATTTTTACAGTAGTTAAGCAGAGGTGGAACTGCTTCACATAATCTCGCTTAGAACCGTTTCCACCAACCCCCTCACCCAAGTGACAAATCATGTTAAATCCCAGGCATAGCTCAAGCACAAACAAAAGTACGCTTTTTTTTTGGTACAGTTAACTCCAACAATGGACAACACAAACACTTTTCTGTCCTCCAAAACATCCTCTACCCTTTAAGTCCCAGCAGGGTAGAGTAACATATCTTCAATTTATCTATATACTGGGGATCTTTAGCATGAATATTAAACAATATGAGCAAAACACAGTTTTAGAATGTGCTGGTGATGTTGATGATGTTAGTAAAAATTAATCAGTGCTCATATTTGGTGTGATGCCTTGGGGGGTGGGGGTCATCAGTTCAGTTAACTATAAACCAAGTCTTGTCATTTATTCCTTTTTTTTCTTAGTCCTCTATTCACTTAACCATTAGTCTTCATGACTAAATGGACATTTACTTGACTCCTTGAAGCAACCTCAATTCTTTTACCTGAAACTGACCATGAAGATGCTGCCTATTTAAAGTAGCCAGCAGATTTTAACACAACAAATGCTGGTGTTATGGAGAGAAAAGTAGATACATTATAAATGAAACACAAATGACAAGATGATAAGATGGCGATTCATTTCTATTTGTGGCTTTTTATACATTTTTGATTCCCTGTCTTTTTTTCAGGCAAAGAAGTAAAAAAAAATGTTTGAAATTAAAGGGAAAAAAAGAGTTGGTCCAAGAAACTGTCAAAATTTCCCAGGTATAATTTCAGTTTGCAATGATGGTACAGAATAAAGAGCAGAAACCTTGGACATTTGATAAGTAGAATCTGAAATTGTTCAAGATACTATATTGACCTGAAACATTGATTGAATGACAAAATTGTAACCAATTTGATTTAGACAAGTTATTTCAGATCTGACTTTAGATGGGAAAAAGTGTGACGCACATATGAAGGAGGGGAATTTGTCCTCTTCTCTAAGCTCAAAAGATAAAAACACAAAAACAAAGCACTGTTAATGTTATCTGGATCCACAAACTTGTTTTCCCCACCACTGAGACTGACTCTTGACGCTTCCCGGCCCTCTGAGCACTGTGGCATGCCTCATCACCCATGCTCCCCATCTCCTCCCACATTCCCTTTACCCCATCCTGTTTGAGCTTCATCAAAGCAAAAGTAGCTCAAGGATTCCTAATGCACTAGTCCTAACAACCCTGAGGTTGAGGAATTCTCTGCAGCACACTAAGGTCATTTTTTCCTCTGTTCTCTCCCCCCCTTTTTTTCCCCTCACTTTCCCCATCTAACCCCCTCTCTCCCCCAAAAATGCTTTTCTCTATTAATCAGAGCTCACAGCTCAAACTGGTCTTCAACTTCCTCCCCAATCCGTGCTAAGCCTGTCATTTCTGGCTATTATTTACTTTAATGGGCTTTGGCTGATCCCTGGCGAAGCCTTGGATCTGAGAATAATGCGACTGAGGGTAGCAGGCCCAGACGCAAGCGCGGGGCTGCCTGTAGATTAGCTATGGCAGATGGGCTTTACAGGGGCTTCCTGTGAGCAGGAGTGCTGATTGAGAGGGCATAATGAGAGAGGTGGTGTCCTCACAATGGACCCAGCCACCTCGCTGCACCTCTTGCGTCCAAACAACCCCCCATTCTCCAAACCCCTCTGCGGCCTCCCCCTCTTTACCACAGCTCCCTAACACCACCCCGTCCCTCTCCCCTTCTCTCGCTCGACCCAGTGTGGAAGTCGGAGAGCAGAAACAGGCACAAAAGCAACTGTAAATAACCATGAATGTTAATCCAGCATTAATTGGTTCCCTCTTAAACTGGGTGTGCACTTTCACAGGCTGGACTCCTCCGTGGGTCATTAAAGCCATAAACCCCCTCTCATTGTTTACTTAACAAGCTTCTTCTATATTTCAGGACTAATGAAATTTGACCATGGCTACAGTATCAAGATGACCTCACTTGAATGTGTTTTAGCTGAATGATAAAGTGTAAAATCAGACCTATGATCCATATTCTCTCATCTTTCCCCCTGTCCCGCAGCTTTCTTTTCTTTTTCTTTTTTTATTTGTATAACATTTTCCTCAACATTGTTGTTATTCTTTATGCTTGTTCTCCTGTGCGATTCCTTCACCTGTGTCTAAACACGCACTGCAGTGTTGACACTGGGCCCTGGGCCACACTGGGGCAAACACTGCAAATGAAGTGTGGAAGTCCTGGGGTCAAGTTTGTGTACAAGAGTTAAAATTTTGTTGCGTCCAACTCTCTCTGTCTATAGCTCGGGAAGTTTCCACACAAGGGCCACTACACAATCCACAGACTCCAATTATCCCTTTCCTCTGAGCGCCTTAAGCAAGTTTTTCTAAACTCCTTTCACTTCGCTCTTGTCAAGCAATGAAAGAAAAACTAACCACCATGTCAAGAGAACTCGGCTGCCTGGCAACAGGGCCACAGTTTAATTCTGATTTGCTTCAGGTTTTGAGTAATGGGAATTGACAATGTTAAGCCAGTCACAAGTGTTGTTTGTCACCTCTGAAATGCAAACAAAAATGCATTGTTTTTCCCGAAGTATTGAGCATGATTGATGTTTAGAGCCCACAATGGTATCGTTCATTTCTCCCTTGTGTTTTTGCCAGGATTGATGTCATATCTTTTCATGGCGAGTTAAAGATTTTGAAGGAGCATGAAAACGCAGGGCTTTTTATCTCGCAGCAGACGGCAGCACGGCGCATGCATTCCTATAACTAGTGAACTTTAATGATTCTATTCAGGGGCTGCTCCATCTCACCCAGAAATAATTTAATAAGAAACTTTGGCCTTTAGAAGTCTCTGTGTCCTGTCACAATAGTCAGCAGACACACAAAAGGGAGCCTGAATACAACAAAGAAAGTGTCCTGAATGTGAGCGCCTTTGATAGTCTTCATTTGTTTGTTTTGTGACTTTATAGGATTTATTTTTATGTGACAGACCTTGATATTAAAACATTTAAATGTAGCTTGACTATTTGCGTCAGCAGAAATGAATTAAACAGAAATTATTTCCATTTTTATGTTTGATTCTGGTTTGAAAAAGTTTAGGGATGTTAATCTCATTATTTATTTATTGAATTATTTTTTATGATCTATATCATAAATCCCATTACGCACATTGATTAGTCATAAAATATACTTTATAAGCAGTATACAGAGCAAATACTTTTGTGTAAATAAAAATATATATATTTTTGTGACTGAGGAGCTTAACTGCATAAAAGCCATGCAAATGTTGCAAATGAAATGTGAAATCAGAAGGAATTAAATTCATCACCGTACCTACCGTACAGCTATAATGTGGCTAATTAAAAGTGATGAAAACATAATATAAATAACATTTCTGAAGTAATTTATACCATTTTACATTGTCTTCCTTGCCTTATACACACGCTTTTTTTGCTCTAAGTATTGCGCGTGCTTGTATAATTTTGAAGATGGTAATTTCTTCTGCTCCGAGGAGCATTTTTCAAAGGCATAAGATGACACAATAAGAAAGCCATCCATCACAAAGGAAAATTAGTGTAGAAATAAATGGCAGCCTTTGCCTCTCCCTTCTCGTGTCCCGTGTGAAGCGCGGATGAATATTGAGGCAGACAGCGGAGAATAGTCAACAATAACCTCAGTGACATCAAAGGCCCAGACAGTGGTACTGGGGAAGCCCACAGAGGGCCAAAGACAAAATAAACAGTGGCTATGTCAAAGCCCATGTTTCTCCACTGTGACCCCACCCCCTCCATCCCCGTCCCTCCTTCAGCTGCGTTACTGCTGCAGAGTGAATCCTGCATCCATGTTGTTGCCATCTGCAATAAACGGGGATGCTTTATCTTTGATGCAAACAGTTCTTCCCACCCAAGGTTAACACTGGCCTGAGTGACAACAAAGCATCTCATTCTTACGAGCCTCGACGAAAGACATCCTTTTCTTAATTGTAAAAAGCCCCACTGTTCGTTTAGTATGTCTTGCATTCATTGTCATTTCAAAGCACGTTTCTATATATGAAGACTAATCTCTTGCAAGCGCTTAGATTCTCCTTTAATGCAGTCCGAGTCATGTCGTATGAAGTGGCGATGAAATGTGTGTAATATCAGAGCAGGAGTCATGCATATGGCCCATGTAATTTCAGAAGTCTACATCACAACAGCTTCTGCGTATTTCGGTGTCAGAGATCTTATTACAATATAAGCTTCCATACTTAACATAACTGCTTTGATCAACATGCATAATTTTCTTTAAGGGCTTGTAGTGATCAAGGATATCATTTAACATGACAGTAAAATGAGTTCTGGCAAAATGATGACATGTCACAACACTTTCATTGCTTAAAAAAGTATATTCCAATTTAGAAAAAGTCTCTTATCTCATCTTGTTTTGTCGCTCATTTATAATCATCAACATGCTGAAATAATCAAGAACTACATCACCACAACAAATAGTGCTTGGTTTGAAAAACATATCTGATGTCTCTCAGGTTCTGACATTGTCTGAAACGTCTTCCTGCATCCATAATAAATGGCTTTCAGCACTCATGCCATCTGTCCTTAATGAGTCCATTTTCTCTCCGAGCCATTTCCATACTGTATTGTGCATTGCCTTACATGCATTTGCATAATTGTTCAAAGATTTTGCGCCAAAATAGAAATCCATGCTGGGAGTGAATGTGAGAGGATGAAGCCAGAGAAGAAAAGGAGAAGGAAGAGTGAAGATGTTTGTGAAATAATGTGCAGAAAAAAAATGAAAACCCACCCCCACCCACCTCTAAGTCCCACAGTAACCTAATCAGGAGTTGCTTTATCTGCTAATCCACATTTAAACTTTAACCTGTAGGGGGGCTCTTTGTGTTAGTTAATGTAAGCATAAAAGCAGAAGTCGGCCTGAATGACTAATCAGATCCATCATATGTTGTAAGACTAAATAGCTTTTCCAAAAGGAAATCAGAATTAGCGTGACATCCATCTACAGAGAATCTGGGTAAACTTTAAATGAAACAATACCCATATATAACAAAAATGGTGGAGCAGAATAAATTCTGTGCTCAAAAGGCAACTTCTTAATCAGCTCAGCTGTCTTAAGCTTGACAGGAATGGCAAAGTTGGGTCATGATGGTATGGAATGGCAAATCTCAGTACGCAGATGGACAGCTGCTTATAGAGCAAAGTCAGAAATGAAATGGAGGGACAGGCGTGTAACAGGAACAAATGCTGGAAATTTAATAAAAGGTAATTTGAAGGAAATCTTTACAAGCCCACAGGACATGCTGCAGCTACGATGATAAATGACAGCCACGACAGATGACATATTAGGCTTTTAATATTTCAGTGTATAAAGAGAATTAGGAGTTTGAGCTCAAAGGAGGACGTAAATGAGATCATCCAACAACAATGGTTAATTCATGGCAGCATTTGAAATGCATCAGCTGCTGAAGTCGATACAAAAACGCCAGCTGAACAGGGGGGGAAAAAAAAGGACGTTCAAAAATTGTGCATTTGTGTCTAGGAATGATGTAAGCGCTTGCAAAAGGAACCGCTGTATTTATAGAGGAATTTGTTTAATGTCACTTTATCAACATAAACTATGAATATTCATAAAGGCCCTGAAACAGTGCATTATTTACCACGACATAAGTACTCCTCACAGGATTCTGCAGTCAATTACCTGTCACAACTAGTACATGCTAAATGGTGCAATTCACATGAGGGATAAAGAGAAATGTGACTTTTTTTCACAGCATTAAACATCTGTTGACATAGTTCACGTTTACTCCTATGAGACTCACACTTAAATTTGTTTTCCCTCAGCCTTATAATACATTGTGTCAAGACACTGAAGCCTCATCTGTGGCACAACAGTCACATATGGAGTCCCAGGTGTAATGCGTATAATATTTAAATGAATACAGTGATGTCTCTTCCTCTCCACCTTTTTCCCCTGAATCAACATAGCTTACAGTAAAGGCTGTTTTTCTAGCTTATCATTCGTCTAAAGCTGAGTGGTTCTGCTTCCTTGTGTAAAAACTATTAATGCTCTCCAGTTTTCAGCTTTTAATGACCATTAAAGCTAAAATACTGCTCTTAGATTCAACGCATAAAGGGAGGATTAAAAAAAGAAACGGCATGTCACTTCCCTCTTTTCGCATACGTTACTTACTATATAATTTGCTCTCCATTAGAGACCAGGAAAGGGAAGTGCTTCGGTTTCAGCATGATCATCACACAGGAAGGCATGGCATCAGCCTTCTCTACCATGTTAGAATCTTTTACTTCCTTCGAACACCCCCACCCGTCTATTACACACACACACACACACACACAAAAGACGACAGCCATAGAGATCCATTGCAAAGATCATTGCAAAATGTCTTATCCTCTTTCTACTGTTAATAAACTAAATGCAAAATCCTACTATATTCAGATTCTACCTGCCTAAGTATAGAAAATGCACAGGAACACAAGCAATTATCTCGCTTTCTGAGAGAGGCTGAAAGCAGGGGAATACACAAGGTGATAATCATGTATATTTTAATAAAGGTCACTGCTCCTGTGGAATGTATGCGAACAGTTTTTTTATGAATCATATGCCCACTGGACACCAAGCAACACCATCCGCTTGGAGACGTAGAGGAAACTATGCATTCTCCCCTCCCAAGGTGTGAGCACATGAAGGAGCTTTGAGTCCTCTGCTCTACTTGTTCTGTTATTGTCTTGTTTCGACCAAGGTCCCAAAGCTCTTCTGTAGGATCTAACTCCATCTAGTGGCCCTGTGTGCTCTCTTCAGCATGCAAACAGTTTTTAACCACTCTTAGTTTCCAGCTGCAGGCACAGCATTCCACCTCCTGCAAAAAATTCAAGCAATTTCAAAAGAGCATGTTAAATCCAGGGACATATTTTTCAAAACTATAGCTCTCCGTCAAATCATCTGCTCTAAATATCTCATCTTTTCCTCTTTCTTTTAATAAGTGTGGCCACTGTGGCTATGTGTCTGACTCTGCCAGAGGGCTGAGAGGTAATAAAACAAATTTTGGAGCCAACACTGAGGAGCCTAATAATAAAAGAAGCCATCTCAAGGGACTTGTAATCTTTTCATATCCTCCAAAGCTCATTATTACCATAATACCACAATAAAGTTGTCTCTGTCATATTAATGTTCCCCACTTTTTTTTTCTTTTATAGAATTCTAATGAAGTTGTCCGGTCTATTTTCATTTAGCAGATTACGGTATGTAAAGAAACAATAAGGGAGGCTAAGGCTTTGCGACTGTAATCACGCAATTTACAACCTCTCTCAGGACTTATATGACAGGCCAATTTCCACACTTATTAAGCCTCTGACACACTTGAAATAATCGTATTAGCGGTTTTTTGTGAAATTAGACCAATTTCTGGCAGACATTCTTGAATCAATGTAATAGACACTTGCATGTAACTTGTGATGTCTCTAATGCTGCTCAGCACCAGGCAGGGGGTGGAAAGGCTGGTCCTTAGCCGAAGCCATCAGTCAAATCCTGCGCTCTGCTTGGCCTTCTGTGCGGCTCAAAGTTCCCCAACTGAATTCAAATTGAACTTCTAATATCTCATCAAGCATCTTGCCCTACATGATATGGTTTGCGCAACACAGAAAGGAAATGTTTTAAAACTCTTAGAGAAATTTGTTGGCGTGAGGTTCAGAAGGAAGTCTGAGACCTCCTTCCCAGCCAAGACCGAAAACTGTCTCCACACTTGTTTTCCACATGCTATGTTTAACATAGCTCACAGCCGTTGATAAACATTGCTTAAGTAGCAAGCACGAAACTTGCGGTGCCATAATTCACCATCGTGAAATGAGGCCTCTTACTGGGAGCTGTGGAAAGAAAAAACACAAGGCCCTCTGCTCATCGCCCCCCTCCAGTGAGGAATGCACACACCGCCAACCAGTTTCTAACCGGAGTATGCCACATCCTGGTACTTTTATCTTTAACCCTTGACCCCAGGCACATCTGGAAACATAGTTGCAGTCTAACATGAGGAAGTTTTCTTTTCTCCTTGCTCAAAGCACTTATAGAGAGGCTTTTAAGCCTTTCAGCCACACAGTGAACATCGCTGCCTCACAGCAGAGATGTTTAATGGCTGCACTTGCAATGAACTCTGGGATATTGGTGGCGCAAGCGAGCGCGGGACACCGAGATGGTGAGCAAACACTATTGTTCTTTTTGGCTGGGTGGCTAGGAGACTTGGAAGCAGATAAACATCTCAGCTGGAGTTGGACGTCTTTGATGTTCGACAACGGTGATGTGAACAAAGAGCTGAAGCCAGTGAAAACATGGTCATGCAAGATATTCTGCAATAACACAGAGACACCTTTTTCTTCACGGGATCAAATGTTTCCAATCAGCTCTTTATTACCTCTTCTAGTCCTGCTTTTGCTTAGCGGTGTAAGGTGGAACGCTTATCATTCTTGCTAAGCGTTTAATGTTTCTTATATGGATTTTGTTTGTGCGTCCTCTGAAATGACTGGACGCCACGGCACGTACGGCAGGCATTGTTATTCTTGTGGAAAATCATCTGCTGGTCATGATAGAACTGATTGGGCCTATTTGACAGCATGAGTCCGCCTAAGGGTGTCTCAGGGATGCAAAAATACAATTCAGCTGCTAACCCTCTTTGAATAAGAACGGCATTCAAGTGGAATGCCATTGTGTGAGCACACACAGGTATTTATTTGTTTATTTTCTGTGCCACTAGGGTGTTTTAGTCAAGGAAGCAGACTTTCCTGAAAACAAAAAGATTATCCATCTATGAATCTCTCTTCTGAGAGGTGTCAGTGTGGTTAGGATTCAGCAGAGATAGGGAGGTGGTGTGAGGTTATAGGCTTTTCATCCTGGCTTTTTAGCAGGAGTGACATTTACTAGAACTCCAGTTTTATGTAGTTTCGTCCAGCTGTTTTCTCCACAGCTGCTTTTCTAAAATTCTATGGCCCACTATACTACAGACTGAAACTGAACTTAACAGTCAAATAAAGCCAACCCCCCATTTTTCAGTGAAAGAATAATTACTCACATTGCAAATTCATCTTATAGACACTCCTGCTTTCAACTAATCTTCCACAACTTTTTTCTATAAAAAGATGGTAAACTTTCCCCTTTCTAAAAAATAAATAAATGTATTTAATGAGATATGAAATGCTTATAAATGTCTTCTGACTCCACGCATAATTGCAGCTTTTCCCCCTAAAGCATTCGTTGACATATTGCCGACACAAACAGCAAAGACTTTCTGTTGTCAGTGCAGAGTTTACAAATGTATGCACAGTGCCGCTGCTGCGCGTTCAGTTAAACGTTTAATCTTATTAATCACAGGAGGTTTAATAGGTAGGTATTTAATGTATCTGACAACAAATCATGCAGGGTTGTGGTTCTGTAAAAAAAAAAATAAAAAATTAAAGCCAGCTTCTTTACTTTGGGAAAAAGTAAGATTCAAGTAAGGTCATCACTGCCACTATTTACATCATTATTCACCAATAAAGTCAGTGTGCTGTAAAAACAGGCCATATTTTTTTACATCTGTGGCCCTCGCTGAGCAAAGCTGCACAGGGAAGACCATTTCACACATCTTACTACCCCGTGGTGTTCTGGCTTACAATCTCGGAGTCCATGTTCTCTGCATTTTTCTGTATGCTCTGCCTCGTTAACTCTTACTCAGACATGATAGTGTGAAAAGACATTTTGCTCTGTTGCTCTCGACTGTCATCTTCCTAACTTTATTTCACAATTTTGCTGTGGACATATAAGACCTTTGATGTTTTATAAAAAGAAAAAAAAAAACATTACATTATGTGAGACTTAACATGGAAGGCACTCATGAGGCCTTTGATCGTTCATGCATGTGTTGGCTGTGATTAAAAAACAAACAGCTGATCAAATCAAAGGTATAAGAAAGACCACAGACAGTGACTGAGAGGAATGAGACAGAATGTGGCAGAAATAAAAAGATGACAGAAGTATTTTTTTTTTCTTCATATTGGTGTATTCAATCAGTCTGAACACATCAGCAATAACCAGAGGTTCATTGAGGCCACACCAGAAATCATGGATGGTCTAGGAGGCAGCGGATAAGAGGAGGTCACTTAATGCTAATGAGAGTAATTGCTATCACACGATAACCAAATAAACTAATTGCCAGCTTATTTACGAGACAGTGTACTAAATCAAAAGGTTAATTACATCTGAGACAGAGTCCTTCACTGGAAATTGACCTTTAGATTCTCTGTTTGTCACCCTTTTCCTTTCACAATCTTTCTTCTTCATTTCTATGCGAGGAACGAAAGGCCATATCAAGGCAGAGTTGCCTGCTTGTTTCTTGATAAGCTTCAGGCGTAGACCCTTGCCTGTTACTTTTTTGTGTTTTTCCCAGGAAGTGCCAGACTGCGTAATTAGCAAACATCATCAGACAAGACTTGGTGCCACCAAGGACTTTATTTTTCCTGAAGTTTCTGCGCCCCGAAGCTTTCCCCCAGCCGCCAAAGAATGTTTGTTCTTCTTGAAATTAGATGGGTTTAATTGCTGCGGAACAACAGCAAAAACACCCACCAACCCACCCCCCTTTCAAACACAAACAAGCACTCACACATTCTCTCATACATAAAAAGTCTAAGATCAGGCGGGCTAATTATGCTAATAGCCAATTGTTCAACCATGGTGATGTGTTTACTGAGGGAGTTGATGTGTTTCCTTTTGCTTCGTCATAAGCGGCCTGTCTACGGGTCCTCAGTGAGATTGCTGCACCTGAAGGCAAGAGGACTGTGCCCTCATCCATCCTGCCTAACCCATTACCCTTGGACAGGGAAGAAGATAAATATTGTTGCAGATGCCTAACTCTCTGCAAATGAGATTTTTCAAGCCAGATTTATCAAGCCTTGGCGGGGTGTTTAAGGCTCCAAAACTTGGCCCTCGGCATGATAAAATGGCAGCACATGTTTCTGAATCCTCCACCACAGTGTTATTGCCAAAGGGTTATGATGATATAGTCTACAGTTTTTTTATCCTGTTGTGCACTGTAGCCTTTGAGGCGCCCATATTTTGTTTTCTGGAAGATTTTACTCATTTGGATGAAGAGCATTATCTATCTTTTTTGCAAAAGCATTAATTTTTCTTCTTTATGGCATGCAATCAGTGAAGGTAATTTTTGTTCTAAATGAAAAATTTCCGCACTTCTCTTTTTTTTTGTTAAATCACTTGTTAAAAGAGGAATCGCGTCATTATCATTTTTATCTAAAAAGAAAAACAGAAGAATTTGATGTTGAATTCAGGATCTCCAGGTTGTCAGTCCCAAACGTTGAACACATCTGTTTTAACGGTTACACACTGTTAAAAGAGAAATCCACTCACACATACAAATTAAACTCTTATGTTTTTATGCTCTAAATCATCTCCCATCAGTAACAGAAATCCAGAATTTTTAAAAGGATGCACAGTATGCGGCCTGCTCTCACACCCAAACGTGCCGGGAAAGCATTGATGGGAAAAATTCATAGGTTCTGCAGTAAAAGCTACGAATCCGAACCTGTTGCTGTCAAGCCTCGGTCTTAACTGCCCTCAGTGGAGCATCCCACGGTGAAGTGCCGTATTTATGTTGGCAATATATGCGAAAGAATTAGGATCATAAAACTCGACGGCCACACAAAAACTTACAAGGAGCACAGCTTTCTAAAGCGAACTTTATTTATGCAACTGCAGGCGGAGGTTGAGCCGTCTGCTTTTTCTTGTGTTCATAACAATATTTCCCCTTATTGAACAGCTTTGTAGCTATAATGACTGGATGAGATTTATGACTCGAAAGCATTTCTTTACCGTTTCCATCATCACTTTATGCTGCGCATGTTTTGTTTCACCTATTTTTCATACAGTGTGCCGTTTGTTTTTTTGGCCCACAAGCAGGAATGCAGTCACACAACACTACACAGCAAGTGTGCAACACGGCATGGCTCCTGCAGGCCAGGACTGCCTACAGGACACAGCGAGCTGGAAACCATACAACTCTCACGAATCATTTTTAAAGCCTGTAAGAATAATTCTTTCGATTTGAGCAAACTGAGCTTATTTTGCACAAGAATGACGAAAAATTAATTGCGGTCAGTGTAATGAGCATGTTTTTCTGTAGAGCGATGAAAAAATAATCACCATATCAAATTTCACTCTCCTTAGTCAGGACATAACTACTTCAGTTACTGTCAGCATGAAAGTATTGAAAGTGGCTTGGCTCTACAGCAACAAAACCACATAAAATGTATTCTTTCCTCAAGCAAATGAGGTTCTTGGAAATTCATGAAATATTCTTGGAATCATAATATCAAAAAACAGCTGTTGATATATAAAAATTTAAGGATCTTCCATTGTGCTATGATCTTAAAAAAGGGAACATGAATGCCATAACACTATCAAAACCTGACAACATAACTCTTATAAAGTACAGCTGAGAGTTAAGGCCAAGCTGAATGAATACAGTAACACTAGTGAAAAAAACATACTTGCCCACCTCGAAATCTCTGCCTTCAGGAGGAGCTCTTACTGGCAGCTGCGGGTGGTTGCTCGTAAAATAAACACAAAATTCAAGCTGAAGACTTTACCTGCCCTTTGAGCGGGGACTGGGAAATGCAAGCCGGAAGGCTGCTTTTTAACTCTTTTCCCATCTTCACTGTGGGAAGGGGAAACAATACCATAAAAACCATCATAACCCGAAGCCAAATTGCAAAATACAACTTTAACACACTGCAGATAAGTAGGACAGTCACTCAATTAAAGGGCGTCGCTGTGTCTTCATAAAGTTGACCTTTGACACTGCATTTCCACTGCATATCAACACTCTCCTCACACGCTCTGCTCGAGCCAACAGGGAGCCCGGAGTGTCTGCAAATGAATGATCTGTCAGGAGGCTGTTTATATCCTCTCTCTCACTCCTTTATTTAACACTCGCACATTAAAAGGGAAGAGCTTTTTAATTAGCTGTGGACTCTCCTATTTTAATCAACTCACAAGCGGGGGTCCAGCTGTGACAGCCTTGACAGGCAAAGACTGGTGACGTTCCGACTACCCCCGAAACAAAAGAAGAGACCAGTGTCTCAAGTGGAAAACACGTTTTAAAGAGATAGATGACTTTTGAGATGTTAAACTTCTCTTTAAATAAACACAAAATGTCATTATTTAAACTTGTGTGTGCGAGAATGTAACTGTGTTTTTTTCCTCTCAAATGAGTAAACTCTTAGTCCCACCACATATTGCACATCAATGCACATTTGTTTACACTGAACTTCGAGCCAAAACGCGCAGAATGTGGTGAACTTGGAACGGGAACAGTGTCACTTCATCAGTGCCGTCAAGCTTCATCATCCCACTGTTCAGCTGCTGACCTTTGCTTTTGTACCTGGAGTGGCTTTAAGCTCTTTACTGAAAAGAAACAACAACGCAGCAGCACTAAGGACGTTCCAGAGATCCACGTTTCCATCATCTGATGTAGCTGCCAAGCAGCCAGTGGGACACGATGAATTTAATCATCAAGAAGAATCTTTTTATCTTCATGACATGACTGAACAGATTGCACTGGCCGTGGATGAGATAAATTAAAAAAGAAAAAAAACAAACTTGGGTCATTAAAGCAGATATTTGCCAAACAGTGTAAAGCAATTAAAATGGAAAGAGCTGTTTAGTCCGCTCACTCCAACTGTCAGTGACTTTTTGATCTTTTATTACACATAGGAGAGTAGCCTACTGTTAGACTATGATGTGCAATCTGCTCGCCTCTCATATTGTCATGCAAATACATTAGCTTAGGAGATGGGTTCCTCCACAGTGCTCTCGGTGGACAACACTCATTAAACTAATTACACATTGAACCTAAACTGAGTGGAGTGTAATGAGGTATGTGATATCCACAAGGAACGTATGCCATTGGGAAAATGGCAATGGAAATTTATGACGCCACCATTCCACACCTGCTTCAAACTTGCACTCAAAAGAGATGATATGCTTTTCAAAACTATTTTAAGTAATTTAGGCTTCAAGAAGTTCATGACCAGGTTGGACTTTCTGTGTTTGATGTGAAAAAAATGGTCAGTTCCTGCTTTAAAAGCTCATGAGCAGCACGGAAAAGGATGTGATTCAGTTTTACTTTATTGGTAATTAAGTTAAAATTTAATCTCTGTATCTAAACTTCCTGTGTCCATGAGAACAAACCATAATATCTACAACCAAGAACTGTGAGTGACCTTTTCAGAAGTCAAGCAAACACCAGGGAGCTGAACTTCTATCCACAGCTTTAATATAAACTTTCTACACACCATCACGCAAAGTTGGGTCATGATCATGATGCACTTACAAGTCTTTGTGTGTTTTGTTGTTTTTCCACTCAGACTACAAAAGAACCTCTGAGGTTTACAGTCGTACAAGTTGGATGCCTCATCTTTGGTTCAATCACAAACTTAAGAGGACAAACTATTACAACACAAAACTGAATAATACACATTTCTCCTTTTTGCTTTGTTTTCTTAGATAAATCAGGGCACATAGCAGTGCTACCAAAATGACATTGTATACAACCTCAATGAGTGTATACAATATAGTGAAAACATTTTTCGGGCCTTAAACAAAAAGCTAGAATGAAAAACTAATTTAATTTATAAATGCTCTATTCTTAAGCAGTGCACAATATGGTCTGACTGTCGCCCTTGCTACAGTACTGTTTACCATAGAACCAGTCTACAGGCAATATATTGCAGAAAGGTCATAATTCAGAGTTTAAAAATTAGAATAACTCTTGACCCTAAATTAGGGATCCCAGTACAGAGATTCTTGTCCGTCACAAGATGTTTGTCTGGTTTCACTGGAAGCAGGTGGGGGAAAATACTGCATGTTGTTAAAAACATGTTCAGCTCATTTGCCCTGTCCAGGCTTCCATCAGTCTGATCCCCCTTCATACCGAATCAGATTTTCTTTTTCACCCTGAACACACATTGTTCTTCTGGAGCTTGGTTTTCTAGCTCCTGTGTTCCTTATTTCACTCTTTAATCTTTGGTTTAAGCAGTTTTTATATTATTTTCACTGACACCGTGCCTCTTTTCTTTCATTTTATGTTCAACAGTTTTTCCAGCTCACCTATGGTCCACGGCTTGTTACGGGGAAGACGCCTCTCTGTTCTTATGGGCATGATGCTCTGCAATCTGTCACACACTATCCGATGACATTGATGTCATCTTAGTGTAGTTCACAGAGGGCATTTCAGGCTGTGGCCTTTAAGCACCCTCATAGAGTATCTTCAGCATCATTAAATCAGATTTAAATGAATTGTTTGATTTCTGACAAACAAATAATGGACCTCCTCAATTATCAGAGCATGTGCATCTTGCATTGCAAAATTAAAAGCCTGCAGAGTAATTGTAAAGGCTTTTAACTTCTGTTGCAAGAGACATTTCATCAATTCCTCTAAGAGACAGACAGACAATCAAGTGCCTGCTCTAATATCTATTTATAACACAATGAAATACCAAAGCTCCAGTCTTATCAATGATCTGATGGAGGTTACGATGAGTACAGCCAGTTTATGTTTTACAACACAGACAATGCTTTTTCTAGACACATAATATGCTTTTGGAAAAGACATTTATTCATCAGGTTTTGTTGAACAAGTTAAGGAGTTGACCAAAAACATTTATTTTCTTTTTTCCCTCTTCGCCACTGCTGTGTGTATGTGCATGTGTGTAAGAGCGACTCAAAAAAAGAAAGAAAGCATTTAACACCGTGCGCTCCATGCAATCCTCTAAGAGACACAAAGAAATATTTCATCTCTACTTTTATATGTTGCTAAGAAATGTTCACTTATATGTTTATTACATCCCACACCGAGGAAAGGGTATCACTTTTCATTTGGCAGGACTGTTTGTTAAAATGTTTTATTTCAGCACAAAATCTCTGGCTTTACTTCTGAGCCACCCTGCTCGCTTTCATTCTTTTTCTTCCTCCTCCCTACAATAAACACATCCAGACTGGCTGTGATGGTGTGTGCTGGAAGTTTTCCATGCATCATAATTGTTTCGCTAATTTACTATGCTAATTGAGTAATTAATTTGGAAACAGGAGATTAGAAGGGGGCAAAAATACTGAAATAAATAAACAAGTAAAGCGTTGAGTGTTACCGCGGGGGCTACCGTTTTGTTCCGACATTAGGGATGCAGACTGACTCAAATACTCCAGCATGTTTGCTTCCTTTGCCCAAGGCTAACTGGTTGATGTGCTTGGTGTGCAAACGCAGACTTAGCACCCTTAACTTCTCACCATGGGACTTGCAAACGTTGAGAAACTAACTGCATGCTATAACACATCATTCGAACTCCAGTGGTTTGGTCAAACCTAACGGTTATTGCACTCGTAGTGATTTGGCTTCTTCTTTATTGCTGAGCACCTTAAACTGAACGCATAAAGGAGGAGGCCATTTGTGCAACACTGTTATTTTAAGAAGTTACGTTGGTAGAGAAATTTCATGAGGCAGATAAGCAGAAAGTGGGTGTTTGAGGAAAGTCTGTGTCTTCTGAGAACATTAGGTTGACGCAGGTGAACCTCATGGATGGGTTTCCCAGTGGAAACATGGACATGACTACTAAAGAAAATTAGATAAAACTATATATTATATTGAATACCAGAGCGTTTGAGATTGCTCAGGTAAAAACCTCTTTGTTGCTTATCTGTAAAGAAAGCAGTCAGGGTGTGATGATGGTCCAGATAAACAGCCTCTACACAAATATCTGTCTCTCAGATTTTTGTATGTGTCTTTATCATACTGGAAGATAATTAAGCAATTAAACAAGGGAAAAAAAGTCAAACCACATTGAGGCAAGGCATCAAACCTTTCATTTGTGTAATTGAGACTGGAAACCACAAGGTGGCACCCATACAGTTCAAATCTTAGCTCCATACCAGTAAAATCCTGCTGTGATTCAGCCTTTTGTCGGAAATTGGGTTTCATATTCTCTGAGTGCCCAAAGTGTCACCTGCACCAATGGATGCAGTTCTGCCCACTGAGACCGAAACATGCCCACATTTAGTGATGCTGTGGTGTGTATTTTATTAAAAGAAAAAGCCACAATATTAACAGCAACAATAAGCTTTGCAAAATGCGGTCAAATATGAGAGAGACATTTTCTCAAGAGAACTGCAGCATTTTTATCTGTTCCAACTTTATCTTGACTTTAACTTTATCTTAAAATGAGTCACGTAGTGAGAAGTTTGCATGTACATCAGCAGTAACTCGTTCAACTGTGTGTTCACGTATCCTCCACCAGGCAGAGTTGAGACATGGAAACAAATTATACAAGCAGTGAATAAGAGGAAAAAAGTAGGACTTCATTCTAATCCCATCATCTGATCTAGCTGAGCTGAGGTATAAAAGCCAATAATTCAGACATTTACTGTTTATCTCTCCTGATGGAAGCAGGAAGGCTTACAGTCTGCCCTATAAAACTGGTCACATTACAGACTGTGTGGAAAATTACAAGGCTTATCTGTGAAAATGAGCAGACTGGAGTGGCAGCTGTGACTAGAAGTGATCTAGTGGCCTACTGCCCTGCTGTCAAACAATGCAGGATATGCTACTGCTTCCTCTTAGAGGAAGTGTTTGGAAGTGTTGTTGTGTTAAAGAGCTGTGCACACGCTCTGTGTTGACATCACCCCTTTGGTTAAGCAAAGTTAACAAACTGCCAATGACGCCTTTGTTGCTCAGTCTGACAAGTTGGTTTAATGGAGGTAAAGCTTCAGAGAACTAGTACTCCATGATCCTTGTGCCATTATCTAACACCTTCGGATGACGGCAGCAGAGTCCTGTTTATTACTGAGCACATGGGGAGAGCTTCCCTGGTGTAAAACTGATTGTAAGGTTTAGAATAACCATACTGTTTGACAACCTTCTAAACATTTATGCAAACTATAACAAAGTAATGTCCAAAATAGCTCAATGACAAACACAGTATAGACTGACTCTGTGTTTAAGTGACTTATATTAAACAAGTCAGGCACCTTCTGGTCACCCATAAATCAAGAGTTGTTGAAGGAGTTGGAATTTAACACATGAAGTGTACTTCCTCTTGTGTTCCTTCTTATGTTTTTAATCTATACCTAAAACCCCAGCAGCTACAAGATGAAAGGCAGGGTACACCCTGGAAGCACTGTCACGAAACTGACTCAAAACTGTACACCAACTTTGTTTTCCTTCCTGAATTTCCTACTGAGACACAGCTGTTGTGTCACTGCCTGCTGCCCCTCTTACTCGCAATTCCTTGCTTTTCTACTTAACTCTCACAAGGAAATGCTTCACTTTATTTTTTTTTCGATTGCTAAAACACAAAAATTAGGAAACATTTAAAAATAAACTGTTTTGTCTGAAAATTTGTGCGATGTTTTATGTTGGTCTTTAGTAGGCATTGTCATTGATTCAGTGTGTTCCATTTCCATTATGTTTTCAATTTCACTCTTCAGTGTTCTTTACATGTTTGGTAGTGATCAGCCAAAAGCTTAGTTGTGTTTATTCAATGAATGGTATGTGTGTGTCATGTGAAAATATGGCTGTTTACCAAATGAAAACACGAGTTCCATTTTGTGAACATGTTAACAGATTTGATGGCAAAGAGAAGTTTTGTAAAGGGATGCCAGGGTTTAGCAATTTGTGTGCGATGTTTGGAGTTGTGTGTGCTGTTTTGAAAAAAACGGTTTTGAAAAACATGTTTTAGCAATAAAAAAAACAAAGTTACAAGGTCAAGGTTAAAATGAATGTACTGTACATGGTTAGCTTTGAAAATCAAAAACAGATGACCAGAGTTTCATTATATAACTGTGACTGCGATATGTACATTTTAGACATGTGGACAAACGCACCTATGATACATTTTCTGGTTAGATCAATTCTCCACATTAATCTAACTAGCAAATTTGTAATTAAAATGACTAAGTTTTTGTATTAAAATAATTTCTCTTAAAAAGATTATTCATTTACTTGTTTCAATGTCATCTCAAGGCTCTTCATAGACAATCAGTTTGAGCCAAACTGCTGTCATCCGTCAGTATACTATGCATAAAAGCCAATTCATAACTAATAGACTAGCTAAGGAAACCAACAGACTGCCTTGAACCTTGACTTATTGGAGGAGGAGAGGAAACAAAATAGAGCTAGTGACAAAACAAGAGATAAGACAGTTCTGATAGGATGCAATACAGATTCTGAATTAGCCATCGATATATTTTAGACACAAACTGTAATCTTAAGAAAAAGTCATCTCTACAGTATGTGTAGAGATGACTTTGTAAGAGTATTTGTAAGATTTCATTTGCTTAATGCTTTAAGCAGTTGTGGTAAACCATGCCAAAAGATGGAGTTGGACTAAAACTGTCAACATTTTCAACCAGTTTTTGAAAGGCATGCAAATCTACCTGAAACGCTACATACACATCTCCAACCCCCATATTTCCTTTGCACAACTGCATTGCACAACATGCATGAGAAACACAGATGGGAAACTGCCTCCAACATGCTGAACTTTGCAAACCACTGACCATGGAAATCAACTTCTCTTTCTCCTGAATGGGTAACATATGCGCCAGACTAAATGAAGAGGTCATTCTAGCAAAACCTTTATGTTATATGGTAACAAGAAAATGGGAAGATGCCCCTCAAATGTCACTGAAACACGGTTAGTGACTGTTTCGTTAAAGCACTCTGCCCTGCGGTGGTTAACTCCTCTTATACATAATGGGAAACAGATGAACAGTAAAGGAAAGGACCCATTACAGGGAGAATAAAAATTTGTTGTAGTCCATTGATGTAGAGAATCTATTTATTTTTCTGCTCTAGAAAATCTAAATGGAAGCCAATAGGTGGCTCTTTGTCTAGTTGAACCCAATGAACCATTTTTGACTACCATCATACATGAACGTGGGAGTGCAGATATGAATAACAAAAGGTTAATCTTGAAATTAAGCCCTTGAGCTGTGAAGCTAAAACACAAACAATACACAAAAACTTATTTGCAGTTACAAGTTCTCAGTCTGAATCGTCTGTCTTTTTATGGGTTTTAATGGGTCTGAGTCGTTGCAAGCGATCTTCATTAGCACTTTTGTTCTTTTTCTAATGTAATTAACCAGGTGGTGCAGACAAAAGGCTAATGAGCAGCGGCTGCTGTGATGAAGGTAAGCGACAGAGTAAACGCTGATATTAGGGAAAAGTGAGATGCAATGCACAAAAGGGAGATAGAAGGTTGAGGTGTGTGTGTGTGTGTGTGTGTTTGAGCAGATGCACTTGGGGATTGATGTAGCACAGTGTCTCATGTCCAAATCTATATGGCCCTTTTAATCCAATGAAAAATGAGAAGTGTGCAGTAACTTTGTTAGAAGTGGGTAATGCAGCCAGGGGAAATGGAGCTGGGGCCAGATTTGCAGGCCTCCTCCACATTTGGTGTAAGAGTTAACCTGATTTGCAGTGTGCTAGCTATGAGACCAGTATCTGCCTGTATCTTCAAAAACCCATCAGTAGTGATTAAATAAACATGATGGACAGTTTTCTGAGGACCTGCGAACTGTGACGTCTGTTTAGCATGCAGGTACATGTTCATTTTATTTCCACTAAATTTGGGGTTTTCACACGCAAGAAGGTGTGATACTCGCTCAGACCCTTTCACAAGGTATTCCCATGACGATCTGATCATCTTCACAGACTAAATAAATCCATTTGATACCTCACATAAGACAGAACAGGCTGGAAAGTATGAAAATAAGATGACTGTTTTCCATTAAGTATGATAAGAAACCCGTATGGTATTATTCATCTGTGGTTTGGCTTACACCAAGTAAATGACAGGAGGCCCATGTGAAACCTCAGTTTCATCAATCAGTATTACTGCCATCAGTAAGCAATGATTTTCCCCCTGGCTGGCTGAAGAAGTTTGGATTTTGCGAAAGTCTGGAAGGAAAACACGCTCAACAGACTCTCACCTGTCAAATAAGGATTGCATGTGTGAGTCTGTACATTTATGCACAGTCAAGCAACAATTCCAAGTATATTTCCATAATAAAGCCGGCATATTATTTCAATTATGCAGGCTATAACTCATCTGTTGCACTATAATAAAAACTGGCAATGCTAGGTTTGAGTTTTATAATATTCATTTTAGCTCTTCCATGTCCCCAAACACATATCAATCTTCTTGAAAAAAAAAAGCATCCTCATCTTGGAGTCTAGAGTTGTTTTCCCTTATGTGATACCAGCAGCAAATTATTGCAGTAATTTTTGTGGCTATTGATAAAACTATAAATGACAGATAATAAACCAAATTTTAATTTATATTCACTGTTACTATAATATATTGCAAAACAGTTTAACGAAAAACTAAATGAATTGAATTAAAATA
>JBBDHI010000019.1:10502037-10516338 GCA_037177115.1 Craterocephalus stercusmuscarum
AAATTATATATATATATATATATATATACATCCTCATCACTTTCTACTATGCATAATCTATTCTTTATTGAGTATTGAGAAAAAGCACATGCACCTTCTGTCCCTCTGTTCAGGTGAAAGGGAAAGCTGTGTTCATCACAGGCTGCGACAGTGGATTTGGTCATTCACTTGCCAAACATCTGCACAAACTTGGCTTCACAGTCTTTGCTGGATGTTTCCTAAAGGTAAACAAAAGCCTAATTTTTCTTGGATTAAGTTCTGAAACTAACCAAGTGTTAATCAACTTTTGAGATTAAACCAGGGCATCTGTCCTTACAGGATCAAGGTGGAGACGGTGCAAAGGAACTTGAAGAGTTTAATTCAGATCATATGAAGGTAGTCCAGCTGGATGTATGCAGCGATGAGCAGGTGAAAAAGGCAGTGGAGTACATCAGAGACAACCTTGAGGACTCTCAAAGAGGTTAAGCTCTCAACAATGTGTCAGAACCCAGATAAGGCGGCTCATTCACACAGCTTTCTGTCGTTTTGCTTCAGGTCTGTGGGCTGTGGTGAACAATGCTGGCATATCAACGTTTGGAGAGGTGGAATTCACCTCCATGGACACCTACAAGCAGGTATCAGAGGTCAACTTGTGGGGCACCATCAGAGTCACCAAAGCTGTTCTGCCCTTAATCCGCAGGGCGAAAGGTAAACCACTGGAAGATCAGCATGTACTGTATGTTACACATTAACACCACTGAGATGTGGACACGACTTCCATCACATTATGTCTCACATATCCAGTCCAAAGTGTAAAAACCCAAAAGAGACAAACAACTTTAAACTCAAGTGTCTTTGTTAAGGATTAAAAATAATTCCTGGAATTCCTGTTTTAAAGAACACTATGCAGCTAACTAGTTAGCTTATCACGGTCCCATGACTTCTGTGAGATATTTTAGCCTGAAAACAAAGGCTGATGCTGAAAGACTGTTTCAAAGTCTTTCTCAGTAATGTTTACAAAGATACAAGCGGAAAAACACAAGGTTCGGACATGAATTTATGTGTTAAAAAGACATGAACCGGGTAAAATACAAACAAATCGGTGTCCCATTGGTTATTTCCGGTAAATTTCATCCGGTCTAATCAGCAGAGCTAACATGTTTGGAGTCATTTAGTAAACAGGAGCTGTTATTGTTCACCCATTTAAAACTGACAGAATAAGACACCGGCCTGCTTGGATTCTCTGCTGCAGTGAATCTTGTTAAAACCAAGCTTGTTTGCTACTTAATAGAGCAGAAGTTTTAAACCTTTCAGGTTTTGAGTGACTCACACAGAAACGGTTTTGCAGCTAAATAAAATTGCACACTAGGATCCGTCTGCCTGAAAACAGAAATTGGGGAGGCAGCTATTGAAAAATAAAGGAAACCCCTTTAAAAAGCTCCTGATTGGTCAGCTCAGTGCCCTGAACAGACACCATCTGACCCATCAACTCTGTTGAAATAATTGTAAAAGCAATACAAATGCATATGACTCAAAGGGATAAAAGATAACAGTTTATAAAAACAACTTAATGTGTAGAGAGAAGCAGATCATATTTTATCCTGAGTTCATGTCTGCCCGCAGGCCGCGTCGTGAACCTGGCCAGTATGTACGGGAGGATGGGCAACCTGCTGCGATCTCCATATTGTGTTTCTAAATACGGCGTGGAAGCTTTCTCAGACTGCCTGCGCTACGAGATGAAGGCCTGGGGAGTAAAAGTGTCCGTAATCGAACCGGGGAATTTCATCGTGGCCACCGGCATCCTGACCCGGGACATTGTGGCCACTACGGCTAACAAGCTGTGGAACGAGGCGCCCTCGGAGGTGAAGGAGGATTATGGAAAAAGCCATTTTGAGCACTACATGTCTCTGATGCGCTCTTACTGCAGCGGCGGACAGAAGGACGTGGCCCCGGTTCTGGATGACATCGCCGATGCCATCATGTCGAAGCGTCCTTACACGCGGTACAACCCCATGGAGCCGCACTGGTGGATCAGAGTCCAGGTGATGACCCACCTGCCTGGAGCCATATCCGACTGGCTCTACTTCTAAATGAGACGTTCCTGCACTACGCCCCACTCACTCACACAGAGAATCACCTTCAGATCAGTAGTAGCATATTCTGTGTAGCAGATGTGCAGACTCTTAACGCAATACAAGCTTCATGTTTCCCTCAGAACTTGAAGTCATTCACTGATCAAACCTTTACGGGTTTCAGGCTTTTTAACTGCAGACGAATGACTGCACTTTGCCTTTTGAATGTTCGGCAAGAACCAGGATTTTATCTCTACAGATATATTCTCTGACAAGCAGCAACCGCTTCTCGTCTGAAATTAGCAGATCTATGAAACGCTCAGAAACACTCCATGCGTCCCTTGCCCGTCCCCCTTTCATTTCCCCCTGATACTTGTAATCATTTGTCTTATGGGAATCATCTGGGGCCCCACTGGCACGACCACCAAATCTGAAAGGCTCCTGCTGTTCTGTTGTGGCTAACGCCGGAACAAACCGAGGTCAGCTACTGTAAAGCCAGATTTGGCCAGAGTTACGCAACAACACAAGCCCACTTTTGTCTCGCACGCTCCATGAGATCCAGCATGCTACGTCAACACTAAAGGCTTTCGATGTGATTAATGGCTATGCTTGGTTATCTACCCCTCCTTACCGCCTGCGCCTTTGCTGGAAAATTGTTTTGTAAACAGAATAATGAAGTCGCACAGAGCATTTTATTTTAGAATATTAAAAAACAATACGTGTAATTTTGAAATAAAGTGACCAAAATTATAAATTGTGTGTGATGGAAGTTTTTTTTTTTTTTATGATGGTGAATGTAATTTTATAAAACGGCCACCAGGTGGCACGCACGCACCAAAGAAAACATTTCTCCAGGCCTGTGTAGCTCAAATATGGCAATGTTCATATTTTCATGAACCTTTTATAACCCTCCACGATACCAGCTCTGTAAAACACAGTAACAAGTCACACCACATTGTAGCATTGACAAAAAAAAAAGCTGCGATTGTTTTTATGTTGTTTATTACATCTTTTGAACACTCTAAAACTCTTCTAAATTATTACACCTGAAGACAATCTCCCCCTCCATAAAAACAGAATTAAGAGCAAGACATTAAATTTTCACAGCACTGCCTTTATCATTCCACAGCATGACTCTTGTTTTTTGTTTTTTTTTTCTTCACTCTTGAACAGAAAAAAAAAAAAAAAAAAAAGCCGTGTGAGACAAAGAACACCATAGAAATGTAAGCAGCACGAAAGCACCGAAAGTTAAACATGGGCCACTTGCTCTGAATATTATCAAGACATCTATGTGAAAATTCAAGGTTATCTCAGGCTTGTTTAGCAGCTAAGAAACAAAGTTCCAGCTGCTGTGTAGTTTACCATCAGGATCAGGACTTTTTTTTTATCTTGATAATATCTGTCACAACTGACTTCAATGTATTTGAAACAGTTTCTGTACAGCTACAAGGCTCTGCTCATGCGGCCTCCTCTGTTGTAACATGAAAAAGATCCCAGTTACAATATCTATTCAGGGAGATACTGCAGTTCTGTATTGTAATATCAAGTAAAATATTTAAGTATGAAGGTTTTTATTTTTACATTTAAGTGGCTAAACTGCAAAAGTGATGTCTTACACTAGTCTTAAAACATAGATAAAAACGATATCCTCAGAAACCATGAGCGTCTCTTCACAACCGACATTATGTGATACCGTTACTGGAGGTGCTCATACGTAGAGATTCAGGCCATGATTACATCACAGCTGGGTTTTATGTTTGACTGAACATCAGCACAGACTTTTATACTGTACATGTAGGCATTCACTGATCACTTAAGTTATACTTGATGATATCAGCTATGGTAAGGTCACTTGAAACTAAAAAACACAAATCAAATAAAAAAAAAGGACATTTTTCCTTATGCATGATCGAAAGGACATTTTCGGCCAACATAAAAGCGAGCTCCAAACGAGGAAATATCCTCTCCGACAAGGATGTGTTCAGACACCGCAATACATTGTCGCTCGACTGACGCACATGCAAAGCTTTACCCAAATAGCGCGCAGCGATGATGAAAGAAGTGGGAAGGGGGAAGAAAACAAAAAAAAAAAGGGACACTAAACCTTTGGTTGCCAAAAAGCTGTGAAGGCACATTAAAAATCTCCAAAATCCTTCCAAATGGGGCACATCACGTTGGCATTTGTCACTTTAATACTGCCACATACCGCAGTTGTTACAGAACTGGAAGCCCGAGAGGAAATATGGGCAGGAAATAAACATGATTACTACTTTAGGCAAACGCTGTCTCACATTATGCGTCGGCAAAGTGGGGAATAATGGAGCAGTCAGGGATTGTAATAACGGGATTTGTCTCCCGAAATACAAATCTTGTGACTGAATATTAGGAGCATACATGCACTAAAGACCCCTACAAATCCAAATAATACTTCAATTTATCATTATGAGCCCCAAAAAACCAACACTGGGCTTTTTGTTTGTTCTAAATTAATATATCGACTGACTAAAATGAGCTTTTATGGTCCATTATGGATCAAATTGAGAGCTAATTGTTTGGCTGTTTATGACGAATTTCTTGCAGCTGCTCTGTCACAAGCTCCGCTCTGTCAATCAAGGGAATGGAGGGAAAATAAAGAGGTTCACACCCATGTTTTGTGTTCTTTCTGGAGCGACTGCTTATTGTCCTCATGCTTGTGTTAACTTGACCTTTAAGAGCCAATGTGAAATCTTTTATTCCCCGCTACATCAGCGTTGGCCCGCCCAGGGCGTGGCAAACTCTTATCCAGTGGAACACACTCTCCCACTCTCCTCCCAGTTTCCTCATTCATTTCTTTTATGTTTGTTTTTTCTTCCTCTCTCACTATCCTCCATCTTTGCATCTATATTTCCTTTCCTCCTCACCAGGATCTCTCTTCTTTTCCCTTTTTGTGCTCGGGTTCAACCGGCCACAGCTGGAGAAGTCATTATTGCAGGCATCGTGATCATCATCTTCCTCCTCCTCCTCCCTGCAGGAGTGGCTCCCTGCCAGCGCTAGTGCAGCTTTGATTGCAGCCAGTGGTACTAGCCGCCCCTCAACATTCAAACGCTCGCTGCTCTTTCGCTCCGCTACTCGTTCCCTCCAGAGCTTTGCAGTAAATATAAAGCATGTGTGCCGCCGAAAACATTTCCATACACTGTATTCTCACTTGACACCGACCGTACATGTGGTAAAACAAACTGAACTACTCCAGGCTAGAAGACTTCACAGGCGTTTGAACTTGCCCTTAGATAAATTGGTCGTGGAAACGGACGCCGGAAAATCAAAGAAAACAAACATCTACTCCAGATTACGGTTCTTTAATCCCCGCTTCGCCATAAGGAATTGTTTTCTGAGAATCCTTTGTGCCTGTTTAAGGAAGAGGGCGTCCCCCCCTTCTCGCATGATGTATATGCTTTTCAGCCACACAAACTCGACCCGTGGGTGACCCTCGATTCCTCCGTTCCCTGCAGTTATCACTAATTCAGAAGCAGTGACATCATCCTCTGAACCGCCTGGGCCGGCCCTCCGCTTCCCCTCTGAGCTCCACAGAACTGATGTGTTTCTTTTTCCCCTCTCACCCGACCGCCCTCCATCCTAAAAGTCATCGCCTTTGGCAACACTGACAAGACACATCAGCTGTCACCCACGTGCTGCGATAAGGAAAGGAAGGTGTGTGTGTGGGGGGGGCTGGTAGGGAAAAAAAAGAAACCTTTGTGGCTCTTTGTATGACCTGTGGATGCAGGAAGACTTCCATCACCATTCTGGACCATCAATCTCTTGTGGAAGATTAAGTGAAGGTGGTGTGTGTGCATCCATGCAAAGTCATGGGTCTTAAAGCGCCCGCTGTCTGTGCCGCCTCAGCTTTGTAACATTCACATGACGTGTGGATACAGCAATATGTGAGACACGCAGCTCTGCTGCACACGACGAAAGCTGAACATCTACTTTGATATTGGACAAAGGGGGCAAAAAACAAAAAAAGCAGAAAAAAACAAACAAAAAAAAAAAGACGCACAGTGTTAATATTCCAATCCTGAAAACATCGATCCTAACAGAAATGTAATAAATATAGTTTGGTCACTTAAGTTTTATTAATGATTAGCAGAAGTTGCGGATTAGCATTTCCACAACCAGAAAATATATTTTAAGACAGACAGAAAGGAGCGGAAACGTCGACCTGCAGGTATGGCTCTGAATGGTCAGATGGTTGCTGTGTGTTGTGTACAGTTTGTTTTTGTTGGTTTGTTTTTTTTTTTAAAAAAAGGTCACATTTTAAAAAGAAACCGCTAAAACGATTATATATTATCAACAAAGGAAACTAAATGCAACTCTAATAGATAAAAGGTGGAAATACATGGCATTGTTTATGACCCAACACATCTGGATAATTTAAAATAGGCGACCAAGAGGTCTGTAGTCAACTCTAAGAGGTCCAGAGTCTTTTGTCTCCCTGCTCCATGTCTCTCCCATGATTTTTCCATACCTCCTCTTGGAATGCTCACAAAGGGGCCATTCAAGTCCCGGTGATGTGTTAAGTCTTCAGGCTTGGAGCTGAAACATTAGTGTGTGTTCGGATGCGAGTATCTGTGTTATATATGGATGCAGTTAATGTGTAGGGATGCGAGTTTGTTTGCGTCTGTGTGTGTGTGTGTGTGTGTGTGAGAGAGATGGATCAAGATGCAGCCAGGGCCTTGATCAGGTACAGTTTGTCTCCCTGCTCACTGGTAAAGATGGGCGCCTTTTTGTAGTGTTCAACAAGCTCCTCCATAGAGTTGAACTTGCGCTGTCCAATGCAGTAAAGGTTTTCCTTCAGCTGCACTTTGAAATGCTTGTTCTTGCTCTGCGCCTTCAGGGAGATGGAGAAGTCATTTGGCTAGAAAGGGAAAAAGAAAAAACTCGGGTTAGAAGCAGCGGCGGGCGTGTGAGCTAACGGTTGTCTCAGGAGGAGGCGACTCACCGATGACTCGCTGTCTCGGATGAGGAAGTCTCCTTCTATGCCTCTCTGGTTGAGGGCCACCTCCGCCTGGTGGCGTGTCACCTTCCCGTAGTACCACTCCTTCCCTGCGAAGCGGCCGCTGCTCGACGGCGAGATGTAGTCGCAGTCAGGTGTGGGAGGCCCGGTGGGTCCCGCTGGGGATTTATGGGAGCTGGAGTCCAGCACAGTGACGTAGTTCTTAGGCACCAGGCCCACCTGTCCGTCTGCTTTGCGGCACTTCCACCACTCGGGGTCGTTCTCGGGTTTCTCCACCACCTCCATCACCTCGCCCCTTTCAAACTTCAATTCCTCGTCGTTATCCGAGTTGAAAGGGTAGAGCGCCTGGACCGTGTGCAGCACGCGGTTCCCATTCGTGGTGCTGTTCACCACAGCCGCCAGCTTCTCCGTTAGCGATCCGGCCGGGTCGCCCGGCCCGCCCATGCCCCCTCCGCCCGCCGTCCCGTCCACGTCCTCCGTCACGTAGTTGGACGGGAACCAGCCGGAGCGTCCGTTGTAGCTGCCGCGCCACCAGCCGTCGCTGCACTTCTCCATCACCACCACCCGCGTGCCCTTCACCAGCGACAGCTCGTCCTCGCGCTCCGCCGCGTAGCTGAACTTGACCAGGGCCGGCAGGTTGAGGTCGTACAGCCGCTCGCCATTATCTGTACCCGCGTCGGCGTCAGAGTTGGAAGCGGTGCTCCTCATGTCTTTCTTGTTCTTCACCTTCCCAATTCCTACAAAAAACAAACAGAACCAGGGAGGCTGGTTACGGTTTGCAGACACCACAGATTACGTGGAGCAGTGAAACGAGTCAGAGCCAGGAAAAACGCTGAACATTTTGGGGGAAAGCAAAAAGAAACAAATACCACGGAGGAATAATGAGTATCAAGAGATCAAGAGCTGCGCTGAAGTACAGGGAGGGATCAAGGCATACACACACATACACACACTCCAAATCCCAATACATTCTTGGGGATTATGTCTAGGTGCAGAAGAAACAAAAAAGCTAAACTGGCATGGTGGGGGAGCGGGATGAGAACTTGTTTTGGCATGGTCCTGCAAATCCTGCTTGTACAAAAAAAAAAAAAAAAGGTGAAGTGGTTTTATTCACCTACTGCTGAAATAAGGCACATTATCGTTACCCTGAACTCTATGAGGCAAAAAGCTTTGGTCACATTTCATTGTTGCTAATCACGTTGCACTAATCGCCTCGGCCCGACACCTGCAGCCTCACTCCGCACGGCCGCTCCGTTCCCAACGCATTCACGTCTCTGCCAAGACTGTACACGGCCCATTCCCCGACCACGACCTGGCCGTCTGAACTCAGAGCAACATGGGGATAATTGGGAGCATGTTTTCAACCATCAGCGTTTCCATTCTGTTAACGCTCACAGAAAAAAGGAACATTTTCCCTTTTCCTGCAGCCGGCCTCTTGGCTTCGTCCCACACCTGTCTGTTCAGACACCAGCAGCAGAAGGACGACTTCGTCTTTGAGGCGGTTTCTGGGCTCTGGTCTGGTTGTCTCTGCCTTACTGAACAAGAATATCCTCTTGGCAGCCTGACGTGCTAAGAGTTGCATGGATAGCTAGCAGAGGATGCGGTGTTGAGATAATGTCCTCTTCTTACTTTCCAGGTGACCAGAAAGAAGCTCTAATGTTCAGTCTTGGGTACCTCTACATCGCTACGCTGTAATCAGCCGTGCTGATGATGGCTGCAGCGAAGGCGAACCAGACACTGATATCAGACACAGCGAACAGATTTAAGCCAAGACCCCATTTCTGATTACGTCTGCAAGGCTATTGCTTGCATAATCAAAAGACAGCTGGGTGAAATTATACAGTGTAGCAGGGTGGAGTCTTCAGGACAGCGCTGGGAGGACGGTGTGTGCGTGTGTGTGTGTGTGTTATCCACAACCTGAACATGCTTTACCACAGATAGATTGTTACTGAAAGATGTCTCTGACTCAAGGAGCGCAGACAAATTTCACGGTAGAGTCCAATGTCAAACTGCTTCCAGGTAGACCCTGTTATTAGTCACACCACCGTACATAACTACAGACTCCAGACAGGGTGTTAAGAGCTGATGTCTGTAGGCGGAGGTTAAGTATCGCACAGATACTAGACTAGTTAGACATCTTTGCAATCGGATCGACTCAAAGAGACGAGAAGTGCTCAGAAACTGAAGGAAAAAAGAAAATCCCCAAGGCTTTGAAGAGGAAAAAAAGGCCAAAACACTCAACATCATGTAAGCACAGCTGACAAAATGTAGATTCAACACTTCTAAAATATCAATGTGCATAATCAAAACCACCGTGATCATGCAGGTGCAAGCTCCAGGGTGTCTTGGCACAGTTGGAAGTGACCCACTTAGTTCCAAACAAAAGGTCATGGGTCTTATAAGCTCCAGCTGAGAACAGAGACACAACAGAGTTTATATTTTATCTCTCTGGCCAGGTAATGCAACTCTTATCAGTGTCCTTATCAGGGATTTTTATTTGCCGCTTCCTGCTACGCTCACATGAACACTTTGCATTAAAAAAGCAGATCCACTGCATTTGACTAGATGCTCAATCTCTACCAAAGGTTATAGTGGGAAGTTTGGATTTGCCTGTGCAGCCATAGATCGATGATGAAAAGATATGAGGCTGTTATTGAGGACGACTGTTCCTCTTAAGGCCCATCTGTCATGCCGCTTCAGGTTAATCACAAGAATTTACTTGTCAGCCGTGTAGAGGAGCTGCGATCTTCTACTTCCTTTTGCAGTTTAGCAGAGCTCATATCTTTTTGCATCAAACACACTGAATGGAAATACTTCCAGTAAGGCCACAGTTTCCAGCGATGGGCACAGCTGCACTCTGCTCAGGTGACAGCAACTGATTTCTGCCGCGCATTTCCTTGATATTCTGACAGGTTTGTGAGTAAAATGAAATGCTGGGACATTTGAGCAACATGAGAAACAAAATATTACGACCAGACAAGGAATAGGTGTTATTTTAAAAACAAAATCATGTGTGGTTCAGGGGAAACTTCAGAAACGCCAAATAACCAGAACTCTGAACAAATGACTGAATAAATTCAGGTCGCAGATTAGGCAGCCTAATTTTAAGCACTTGAAACAGGACCCATTCTTGGTGCAATAGAGATTATCAGAGGGTTTTATGCACACGTCAGTCAGTTAGGGACACCTTTGCCATGTATGAGGATACAATAACCTCATTTTGAGACCAGATACAGTATTGTGTTAAACTATAGTTAGTCCAAGAACTACAAAATGCCAAGTGCGTATTATTTGGCTGAACAAAGATAAAATACATAAATAAATAAATAATGTAAAATATGCAGTAGATTAAAAGAAAACTAAAAATAAGTATCCTTCTCACCTCGGTTCTTCTCAGACCGTCTCTCCACCTGACATTTAGCCTAAATACTACATGCTACTCTATCTGAAATCTAAGTGTGTGGCACGTTCAGCTTCCTCCACAGTTTCTCTGCTATTCTGCTCCTGAGCAAAATTTAGCAGAAATTCTCAAGTTCCAAGTGCGTTGGAAACTTCTGTCGCTCAAACGTCGCAGGCTTTTCTCCTGCACCTTTCTTCAGAGAGTGATGCAGAGGAAGAAAATGACAGATCAGACAGCCATAAATCACTGCAGACAATAACGAGAGGCATATCGTGCATTTTTTTAAACAGCCTCAGAATAAGAAGCGGGGGAAAAAAAAGGGTCGCTTCTTGATTACAGCCAAGGTACGCCAGCATGAGGAGAAGAAAAATGCCGGGGGAGTTTGTTCGGCTACCAGTGACATACAGGAAGTAGTTTTGTTTTTTAACTCTGGCCTCCCTTCACTGGCTAGCTGTCCATTGTCTGCCAGGGCCCTTTCGACCCCTCAGCTTCCCTCCATTCCAGGGCTCTTCCTCTGTGGACGACAACACCCCGCGTCAGGCTGTCTGACAGTGCCCTAACATCCCCTGCTTTGACACAGCACACTTTTGTTAGCAGCAAGTTGAACACAAAAATAACCCCACACTTTCATCCGGGTTGCCTGATTCGCCAGGTTGCCTGAATCCTCATCAAAAGTGATCCATACATTGGTACAACTTCAGACCCTGACAACAACGGCTAGCCAGACAGCTAATGGAAAACAGCAGGCCTCAGACGTATGGCTTTGTATGAGACGTGTGCTTTTAATGTAATGACAGCATGTTCAGTCAGAAACTGTGTTCAGCCCATCAAACGAGAGGCAAATACACAAGTGTGAGTTGGCGTATTCTGGGTTGGGGCTGCCTTTTGAGGCTACGGCTTCAATCGCGCTGCTAACGCGGATGACAGATTCGCAGGAAATGTGCACAGTTCTTTCAACTTCAGCCATCTGACACATCAAAAGCCGGCAGCCATCGATCTCTGTGATGGAAGAGTTCAGGGAGAAGTGCTGCTCCGCACAGAGCAGCATTAACGTCAGGAGGTACGCCAAAAACAAACCTCTCTCAAACAAAATGATTTCTCATATTACATTCAATCAAACCACCTTTAAGTTGCTTTCCAAAGATTTTCAGGCGGTAATGTTAAAGATGATTTGCATTACTCCAAATGAACTGTGATGACAAGGAGCTCAGCCGCAGAATATCACACCAAGTATTTTCACATAACACTGAACACTTTTTTTTCTAAAACCCCATAACGTCTTTTATTATGACCTAAATTTATGTTTGATAATCAAGTATACAATGACAAATGGCTGCTTCCCCTCATTCACTAAAATAAACAGATTCACACTGAATCCCTCTTCATAACACTTGAAAACACATTGTGTATGAACTGCTTGAGATTAAGCTAAAACAAAAACTTAACTAACAAAAAAGCAACACCCAACAGAACTGATCACAAATATGATCAAAGATTGTAAACAGCGTCAGAATGTGGGAAAACAAAAGCCAACTCCAGACTTTTAGGTTTCGTCCATGTTAATCTGCAATAAAAAAATACATTTAGATCATTTTTGTATTTTATTGGGCTATTTACAAGAACTGCCCCTTTTCTTGTGCAATATTTTAAGTAATCCTTGTTCACCTGCATGAGCCAGCTTTAGTTGCTTCTTAACATCTAGGCCGCTAATTACATGAAATGGGGAACAATCAACTCAGATAATGTTATGTAACACAACATACACTTGTTTTTAGGATGTTTTGTTTAAGGATAAACCATTAAAAGCCGTCTGTCAACTTCTTTATTTACACTTATAATCCATGTGACGCTATAATAAATCATAGATACCATTGCTCCAATAAAACCAAATATAAAAATTCTCTCAAGAAACCTCTCATAATAAACTAATTATGACACATTTCACTATAAAAAGTGGCCCTTGAAGATGAAAAAGAGCCGTGCAGTAAAGTTGTTGTCTACCAACACATTCACAGTTCTGGCCACAGTCCAAGAAGCTCAGACCACTACTCACTTCCTCTGATGGGAAGAGGAGGCAGGAAGACAACTTTACAGCAGAAAAACATCTTAAGCTTTAAGTGACATTGACAACTCTCCCCACAGTCTTTTCATCATAATCATGTCTTTTTGCTTTGGTGGTTATGGAGTAAGGGGCGAGCAGCTTGGAGCAACAGCTGTAAACGAAGGATCGAAGGACATGGACTGCCAGAAAGTCCGGCCGACAGTCCGCACGCCATGATTCAACTTCCCTCTAACTTCTTACTTCCTCTCTGGCCTGCACTTCTCCGCACCTCAGAGAGAAATGTGGCTCAAATTAGAGTTTCCGCTTGCTGGGGAGGCTGAGAAACAGGAAAACAGAGGGAGGGGAGAGCGCAGGAGACTACACAGCCCTGAGTTTACACAGGCAAAACATTTGTTAACTCATCTCTATCTTCCTCTTATCCATTTACACCCCGGATCCTTCAGCCTACAAGCAGCCACACACTCACGCAAACACACACACATACACAAGGTCACACGTAGGGAAGATAGACAGAACTAGATGATACCACTCAGCGGCTACAAGGTGAGATTACAGCAAGGGTGTGTGCCAGGGCCTTTTGAAAAAGTGTCAGTGTGGCTGTAAAGTATCCGCAACCACTGGAGCTTTGCGAGTAATGACATTCCTCTGATAACAGAGAGAGGTGTAGGAGATGGGAACCCAGGTCCCATCAATCAGCAAGGACCCCTTCCTCCTCTCTGCACAAAGACTACAGTGTTCTACACGAGCACCCTTCAACTGTAGCTCATGACCGGTGGTGGGGTGTGGAAGGAGGGAAGGGGGGGGGGGGGGGGGCGAGCTTGCCCTGAGGGTAGCATAAAAGAAAACAAGCACTGGCTTCATCTTGAGATATTCCTAAACAGGGAGGAGAGGAGGGGTCTTCAAACATGATAATGTAATCCGCCAAGTTGCGGCCCACTTGCCGGGGCAAATGCTAGGGGGGAGGAATGAAGCAGGATCACTGTGTGTATGTGTTTAGAAGAAGGAGACAGAGGGATTGCTGAGGCAATTACAGGCTTCGGCTGAGCAGAAGGCTTTTCAAAAGCATATCCACCCAGTCCTCGCAGCCGCTCACACAGAAGCAGCTTCAAAAGCTGTTAAGACACCCTCGCACCCACTCGCTGCCAAAACATGTTAGTACAAAAAGAATCAGGTTCCACCTTCCGCTGAGGCCGACACATTTCTCTGGTTAACTTCAAGCCGAGACCAACTTTTCACCGATGTGAAAAATCTGAGATAAAAAAGCGACGACTGCTTCTGGACTGGTAAGAAAGTCCAAAAAACAATTCCCAGACCACTTGTTCAACAAACAAAACACAACAGCGCTAAAGAGCTACAAAGGCGAGGAAAGTTTAGGGAAAAACTCACGAAAGAAATGTTTGAATAGGTTAGCCATGTCCATTTTGGGCTCGCCGCCGTCTCTCCCCCTCTCTGTCTGCCTTTCCCGGCCCCTGCTCTCTTCCCACTGCGGCTGTAGAGTTATTCCATGTGAACACCCAGAGAGCTGGGCGGACTGCAGAGTAGGGCAGCCCATTCCTTGACCATGTGGTCGAGGCTCAGCCAACGAGGATTCAGGAAAGAGAGGCCTCTAGACCAGCTCTGAAAGGCAGACTACAGAGGCCTCATGGAGAGGGGAAGGAAGAGAGAAAGAGAAAGAAAGGAGGTGGGGGGGGGGGGGGGGGGGGGGGGTTGACACTTGGACCCAAAAAAAAGAAAAAAAAGTAAAAAAAAAAAAAACTTTATGAAAATCGAAACCCGAAAAAACCCCCGTCTACCCCCC
>JBBDHI010000019.1:10516438-10530161 GCA_037177115.1 Craterocephalus stercusmuscarum
CCCCCCCCCCCCCCCCCCCCCCCCCCCCCCCCCCCCCCCCCCCCCCCCCCCCCCCCCCCCCCCCCCCCCCCCCTTTAAAGCTTAGACTCAGAAAGAAGGAAAAGAAGTGAAAGAAAAGAGAGCTGTATGGAAAGTGAAGTAGCCTTTTCCTCAACATGAACCAGCAGATTCTTTACGAAAATGGACTTACAGGAAAAGAAAAAAAAAAAAAAACGATTAGAGGAACAAATAAGGAGCTGTGTGGACGTAGCAGCTGCTGAGTGACTCAGTGACTGCTCGGTGTCACATGACTCCAGTTGTTTGTAGAGACACACTCATAACTTTATAACAAACCCAGGAAACATGAGTCCCCAAACATAGAAACGCACACATGCAAAGAGCAAACGGGTCGTACGCTCACACATTCTTTCTAAACGATGACACTCCTCCACGCCCAGCAACCCAAAGAGATCCATTTGTCCTCCCACGCAACTTACTGAAGTGTGATTCTCAGGCTGCATCTCTTACTCATATATGCAAGAACAACACGGCAATGTAGAGACAGCAACGGACTGAAACCTAATCAGTGATGGGGAAATATGCAAGAGGTTAAGTCTTTGTACATGGAAGTCAGACGTCGTGCAGCTGTTTACCTGAGCCATTTGATCAATGGTGGAGCTGACAGGTGGGAAGGTGTTGTTGGGAGGCCTAAGGCACCAGTTAATAGTAACACACCTTCCCAAACAAAAATAAACACACACTACAAATAACGGTCAGTCAAATAAACCTACACACCTCAGGGCAAAGCAGGCTGGTCAGACCGGGAGTGCAGCGGTTAAATCATACATGGTCAAGTCTGAGCAATAGAGAAATCCTCAATAAGGTCAATTCAACTAAATCAATGAGAAGTAGGAATAAAATAAACCACCCTGTGCTTGGATACACACAGCGTTGCCCAAATATGAACATACTCTAACCGCAATCTTTGTGTGCATGCGCACACGCATGAACAAAAGCCAGCGTACAGGAAGAGGCAGTTCACATGTCCGTCAGATAAGTGTTTTGCAAACACTGCCGTGTCTGATACAGTCATGGACTGACACATTTTTGGTGAAGTTCCACTTTTAACTCTTCTCAGCAGGAAAAGTCACTTTGGGGGCCGTGAGCTTCCTCAGAGGGATCTCCCTACACGGAAACACAGTCCTCACCACATCAGTAAAGAGACCCCCTTTGTCGGCACTTGTACAAGCGGAGTTTGATGGTTTACTTATATGAAATGGTTCAGCATATGGCTGCCTCACTGAGGGGGGCGAAACTGCAACAAAGTGACTATGATCAATGTTCCTAACCACAAAAATCTATATCCGTACAGTGTAACACTATAAAAAGGTACTAGAGATGTCACTTAAAAAAAAAAAAAAAGTGACATCATTAGGTCAAACTGAAAAAGCATCCGCTTGAGTCACAGCTATACTACTTCACTGTTCGCCAGCTAAATACCAGCTTCCAACTTGCCATTTATTTCTAAGATTTAGAATTTTTGCTAAGTAACTTAAAGGTAATTCAGATAAACACAGTAGCTCATTTTCAGACTGGTTTTTGCAGGGCCCTCGCTGCCGAAACAGCCTTTCAGTTTCTTGATGCAGAGACGTTGTTCCATGTTATTATTGTTAGACTTTACTTCAGCTTTTGACACTGTCCATCATCACTATATGCTCAACAGGCTTAAACACTGGGTCAGGATCAGCTCTGAAAGGGTTTACTCATATCTGCTTGGAAGAACATTTTCTGTGGCTGCTGCAAAACTGAAGTCACTTCTTCATCACTCATCTACGGTGTCCCACCAGCGTCTGTTCTGAATCCTTCACTGTTCATTTTATATCTGCAGCATATTTAGGTCAATTAAAAGACATTTCTTAACTTTGTTATGCTGAAGATATTCAGCTATATGTTTCTTTTAAACCTCAGGAGTTTTTTTTTTAAATACAGCTGTTAGATAAATAATTTTTTCAACTAATTGACACAAAAACTCAAGTTCTTGAGTATCCCCTTGACAGATTTCTCCCTAAGATAGTTGAGTTTTGCACCACTTGCCTCATTCATTAAGCCCTCAGTTAGGAACCTTGGGATTGGTCAAAACCCTGCACTATATATGGAAGCTCATATTAAATGAGCTATACCTGATATTTTTTTAATCTAAGAAAAATGGTTTCTACACGGTGTATTATGTGGTAACAAGAGATGAATGACTCATTGATTGTGCATATGTTCAAGACCAGGCCATTTTAGTTGCTGAAAGCGGCTAGTTTTTAGCTATGGCATGGCGCTCTCTCTGCCAATGGGGTTAATTTACAGAATTTCCAGATTCCGATCAGCCAGTAAGAACGTTCCCCTAGGGAAACCGGAAGTTACGGAAGTTAACCCCATTGGCCGAGAAAAAGTGTCATGCCAAAGCTAAAAACTAGCTGCTTGCGCCAATTAAAATGGCCTGACTTAATATCAGGTAAAGCTCATTTAAATCACTGGTTTATTCTTGTTTTAATCAATTGAAAAACAATATTGCCAAGTTGAGACCACTTGTTTCACAATCCGATATGGAGATGATCACTCATGCCTTCATTTTAGTGGTTGTGATATACTGAATAACAAAATCTTCTGAATGTTCATGTGTCATCCCTACACTAATCCAGCTGCAATGGCTCCCTATTCATTACAGTACATTTTTAAATGATGGTTTTAACATTTAAGCTCTAAATGATCAATCACTAGTTTGTATCACTGACCTTTTGCAGCCTAACATTCGCAGGGTGTTTGTATTTCAAAGAGTAAATCACATCCCGATCTAGAAACAGAGCATCACAGTCCATTTGCTGAAGGTTAATGTGTCGTTTTATCATCCATGCAGATCTTAGTTTGTTGCATCAGCAGGAAGTACTTCTTCACGATTTAGACAGTGCTAAAGTTGCACACAGAACAAAAACAAAGTTACACAACAACCACATGTTATTGGTTGTGTTGCTTTGTTCTCATTCTGCATAAGTTAAAGAATAGGTACATTAAGTCATCCTTGTCCGATTTATCTTGTGGAAAAAAATTTGAAATGCATTTCACCAGCTGCAGGATAATCAGCTTTTTTTAATGACCAAATTGAAAAGGTAAAAATACAGTAGTTTTGTTGAATGATGTCATTTGTTTAACTAGCATAACAATGAAAGTAAATGCTATTGTGTCATTTGCCATTTGTAATCATGGAGGACTCGAGCGAACAGATAGCACAGTGTGACGTGTTCAGCAACGTTCAGTGAACACATTATACAGAAAAGCCAAAATTTTTCTTTATAATTTTGCTGTTCAAACTTTAACAACTGCGTAAGATCACGATACCTTTTATCCATCAGTGTGCAATGGGCTGGGAAACTGCATGTAATTACTGATACATGGTCTTGTTTATTATTTATGAATGTCTGAACCAGCAGCTTTCTGCGGAAGAGCAGCAGGAAGTCTAAAGCTAGCTAGATGTTTAAAACATTTTCATAATGTAGTTTACAGAGGGAAGCCTCTCAAGTCCAGGTAGAGGTCCTGTAGCCTCTTCCATCCTTTTTCTCAGACAAGAGGACTAATTTATCTATCGTTTACAGAGCAGGGGTGACCATTTTAAGTTAAATTATTTGTTTCTAAATTATTTTGTTATGTTCACACCAAACAATAGAAAAAAAATAAAAAACAGTAATAAAAAAATAAAATGATAAAATCATGTGATTTTATATATTTGTTGTGAAATTATTTCACAATAATAATGATAATCATAACAGAAAAATATCTATTTGTAATATCAGTAGTTTTGAGTGAAGAAAAATGTAAATAAAGCTGCATGATGAGGTTTTAATTGTGTGTACAGGAACTATTTAAAAAAAACTAAAGCAATCCTCTCTCTCTGCAACTTCTAATCTTACATTCTCTCGCATCACCAGCAATACACTTTCTTTTAATGACTGCGCTGCTTTATTCTGTACTGTGCAGAGCTGTATACAACTTAGTGAGATCTAGGCCCAAAACTGTCATGCCCCTCAACTTTAATTAAAATAAAAATGTCCTGCGGAGCAAATAGTATGTCAAGAATTAGAAACCGGAGACAAAGTCTCCAATGAGAAATTTCATAAAAGCAATAACAGGCAGAACTGATGCCAAGTTATCCAACTGTGTTCCAGGATGGATACCAGCGGTCAGCGTGTGTATCACAAATTATCATGAATATCTGTCATCAAGGAGAATGAAGTAAAGACAAACGGCAACCTTGGCTTACATACACCGTTACATTTGGCTTGCTCCTGGCTGCACAAGGCCTGTGGCAGATGGTAATGTCCCAAAATATTCCTTAAGTGCTGACAGAGGAGACAATAACCTTCCTGTATTACCTCCAGTCGTGATTAATAAATAAAAAAAGGCCAGTTGCACACAATAAAAAGCAGCAGGATTCGGATTTGACACAAAACGGACACATGAAAGAAATAAAAAACAACACACAAGCTATAAATGAACATCTAAAATCCAAAAATACAACCGTCTTACCTAACGCTTTCACTGAAGTCTTACATCAGAAAAGAAACTCAGTTTCTGAAGTCTCAGTGTAAAAGTGTGTGGTGAAAAGATTTCAACCAATCAGACAGCAGACTGCAGCCATCCTTCTGTGGTGTTTGTCAAGCAACACATTATGTACCACAGTACTGTGGTCAAAGACAAGGAGATCTGCCCCACATAGAAGCCCACCTTCTCTTAGTTATGAAAAGAAAACTGTGTGTGAAGCACAAAGCTCGTCAGCTTTCACTCAATGGATGCTGTGAAAGAGCAAAGAAGTAAATATTTAGAGTTCTGCTATCTATGCAGCTTAACTGAGATATAATGAGCTCCTCCGTGAAAATAAACAAGGTCATGGTGAGAGTTCAAACTCTAGCATTCCTTCTGTTCGTTGCTTAATAATCCGCCCCTTACTGAAATCTACTTCAACTTAAAAACTGATTTCTTTTACCGAGTGTATCTTTGAGGTTCTTGACGATTGAAGCTTTCCTGGCACTGTTTTTCCTCTCCACATAGTTGGACGGCACAAAGCCCGTCTTGTTGGTTGCGTTTCGGACCCTCCACCAGGATTTGGAGTCGTCCAGCAGCCAGAGACGCTCGTTTTTCTTGATGTCCAGCTCCTGGTCCTGCTGGGCCATATAGTCAAACTTGGCGATGACAATCACTTCTTCAGTCATCTTGCAGTAGCTGAACTAATGAGTGAAACAGAAAGAAAAGAATGGAACAGAAATTAAGTGTGGCCAAGAGGACTTTCCCACTTTACAAAACAATTTAAAATAAACCACAAAAGGAAACTCTAAAATTAGCATTTTCTAATACAGCAGAGGAAGAATTTTATCTGGAAGTATTTCCAGAAATATTTGGGAGTTTTGAAACTCCTTTAGATGTGACATATTTTATATAATAAGATATGCTTTATATATTAAAGACATTGTAAAGGTCATTTTCCCCTCTCAGGCCTCATATACATTTCATTTTAGGACTGAGCTGTTCCTTCAGCTTCAGGACAACATACTTAGTAAATTTAGAAACTGTTTGCAGATGGATAGTCGTACCTGTTCTGCATCAAAGCTGAGAAACTTCACAGGCTCAGACACTTCTGTTGACCTGGAACAGATCAGAAATGATGCATGAGAATTAGAAATGGACTCCTGTCAAACCTTCTCAACCAAGCACCTGCCCATTTAAAGGAGCTATACCCGATTTCACGTCCGGCTAGTTTAGTTAGCGATAGCGGCTAGTTTTTTTAGCTTTGGCATGACGCTCTCTCGGCCAATGGGGTTAACTTTCGTAACTTCCAGATCCCTAGGGGAATGTTCTCACTGGCTGATCAGAACCCGGACGTTCCGAAAGTAACCCCATTGGCAGAGAAAGACCATCATGCTAAAGCTAAAAAACTAGCCGCTATCGCTAGCTAAACTAGCCGGACGTGAAATCATGTATAGCTCCTTTAGTACTGTCCTTGTACAACCAGGATTCCAGAATTGTGGGATGAGTTTGAAATAAGAACAAAACGGAAACTATGGATATCACAATATCTATTATTTCAACAGTACATGCATACCAAAGAAATGTGAATGAGCTGTGGTCAAATTTGATGCTTTCTAGAATTCTCAAAATAGTTGGCAAGCTAAAAAAGATTTAGCTGGGAGAACATCTAGGAAGTAATTATATTAACTGATATTATGTCTGTAATTATTTGCTATCAAAAGATCAGACAAAGTGGAGACATCTCTCTGCGTAATGAAGAAAGCCACAGATCTTTATTGGATGCCCATGGTCATGGTGTCCTCAGAAAACAGTGCATCACTTATCGGCAAAACTGTGTCACTGACTTTACTAAACGGGCCCAGGAATGCTTCCAGAAACCACTGTGGGTTAACACAATCCTCCATACTGTCTGCAGATGCCAACTAAAGCTCTGTCATGCAAAACAGAAGTCATATTTGAACATGGTCCAGAAGCTCTGCTGTGTCCAGTGGGCCAAGACTCATCAGATTTTCTTTTTTTAAAACTTGTCTTGTCCAGTTTTATAGCAAGCAGAATGATGGTCTGGCTGCAATGTTGTGCCGAGCAAATTTGCTCTGCCAAGAGAAGCTTCATGTGTATAAAGCTCCTCTTGATAATCTGAACTCCGATGTCTTTTTGTTGTTTTTTCAATTTTTATTTTGAATTAATGTTTGTTACTGAATTTGCATAATATTGCTGGATCTGATAGGAGGGGACAAAAAAAAGAGAGAAGAAAAGCAGTAGAAACATACAGAAAGTTAACTGATAGTATTCATTAGTTAATAAAGCTAACTACAGTGTGTCCACATGCAGAGGAAGAGCAATTAAACGAATGCCCCCTTGCACACGCACAAGGGTCAGAGGCCGACCTGAGTAGCCTTAGACCTGGGTCCAGACACCAGTCTCCACCCCAGTGCTCCAGCCACACACCCCAGCATAACAGCTGTCACACTATGCGTGATCTGGTGTGCAGAAAATACCTGCTTGTGTGACTTCAGGCCTTCATTTTGCATTTAGTCGAAATTAAAAAACGTCCCAACATTTCTGGAGTCAGGTTGCGGCGAATTCATGCCAAGAACCTGCAAACACACTTATCCAAATATACCACAGACAGGCCTGAACATTGCAGACGTATCAGCGCCTGTCACAGTTTAGTCTTGTCACACACCGTTTCCCTCCACCAATTGTCTTCCTGAAATAACAGATAAATTACTTTTCAGCCTGCAACACCAAAATCTGTCAGAGCACAAGACTAATCTTTCAGAATCTACATTTTTCATAAATTTTCCTCAACGGATGACTTCCTCTGTGGAGCTTACTGACGATTTTCTTTGTGTTGGGCATCAAACACGAGCCAGAAGGATGGCAAACATTTCTCTAATGAGGAAATGGATAAGAGGGGAACTTTACGTCAGCAGTGAAGGGCTACGTCAAGAAGTTCAGTCCTCTCACAGAGCCTTAATGATGTATGGTTCTGTTTTAAATTTAGCTCTGGCCTAGAAATGTTCTTCTGCGCGCAGCAGCCTATGTAAATGCTGAACTTGAGTGAGCTGCTGCAAATGAATATGTCTGCAATTTGGCACAAGCTCCCCAGGCCATCTAAAAATCATGATTTTGGAAGACTGTGATCCACTGTGAAAATTTGCTCATGCTCAACAATGAGCACATTCACAACAACCAGTCTTATGACCCAAACAGCCACCAGCTATGCTTAGGTTAACACTGCAGATCCCCGGGTCAGCGCTGAGGGAGCGGGGCTTTATTGAAGCGGCTGCTTAGTTGCTCTGATGTCATGGGAGTGGATGAAGTTTCACCCCCCTTCCCCCCTCCTCCGCTTCCCCGACTTACTTCTGGGACCAGACACTGACTTCATTGATAAGGAGCTCTCGGTTCTTATTTGAAGCAGCAGTAGTGTCTACGGTTCAGTCACAGCTGGCCTTGAGATGGTCGGATAACCTGATCTTGGGCAAACATGAGGTGAAGCAGCCAAGCTAACCGACCAGCATGATTAACCAAGAGATTTTTTTTTCCCTGGAGAAAAAGTCAAATTCAAAATGCTCAGGAGGAATGGTTCCTCTCAGAAATGTCATTTCACAGACAAAAGAAAGTAGAGAGACTGAGCTCTGAGGTGTGGCAAAGCTCCCAAACATCCTCTATAATTCAATCAACTGAGCTCACATTAAAAGAAAATGAAAAAAAAAAATGAGGAAGGGAGGGGGGGGGGGGTCACTTAATTTGCCAAATAGAATTTGGGCGTATGCTGTGGTTTTATGTTATGGCATGATGCTTTTCCAATGCTGATTAAATTAATGAACACTGAGGGACATGTAAGGGAGCGGCACACAAAAACAAAGAGTTGATTTACTCTCCTCAGTTGCCTCATTCACCCAGACAAAGGCAAAGATCTCTCTACTCCCTGGGCTGGGCTGCGGAGGGGTCTGCCAAAGAGCTAGACAAGAGTGGATATGTGCTCCGTCTCCACTTACAACATCCCTCCCTTACTGTCCTTTTTCCACAAACACGCTCCCTACCACTGCATGTCAAAACCATCAGTATAGAGCCTCCATCTCTGCCAGCTATCTCCCATTTTCAGACAGGACCCAGCATCCCAGCCTTATTTTCTTTCAGCTGCCATCTTTCTCCTGCACCTAAGGCGGCTGAGCAGCAAGTCCGCATTGACTCTGCGGTGACTTACGACAGTGCAGATGTGAGGGAGGATCAGAAAGTTAGGTGACAGATGCTCTGAGCTAATTGCGCAGCTACAGACTCAGCCACGGCCAGTCGCCACTCTGAAGCACTAAACAGCAGGTCAGACGGGTCAAACTGCTCAGATGGCGTCACGTTTGCATCCACTGTGGATCTCCGTTTACCCTGCTACTGGGCAGAATTCATAGATAAGTCCAGCCCATCCCAAACCAGCATCATAGCAACTTCCATTTTCATTTGTTTCTAACATTTTTTACATCTTTCCAATGATGAGGATTCATTAACAGTTGTTGGGTTAGTTTTCCGGCTATCAGTTCTTTGGTTCTAACAAGAAGGAGAGAGGATCAAGCAGATAACGGCATGAAGGACAAGAACTGCTGTGTGGAAATGGTACTGTGGAAATAGCTGCCTAATGTAGTGATGCAATGAAGTACCAACCCTTGTCAAATTACTTAAAACTTGACCGGATGTGCTGAAAAAAAAAAGAAAAGCCCTTGGAATAAAGCAAAAGCATGCATTTTATATAAAGCTCGACTGATGTCAACAAGAGCGCCCAAAACACATGGAATGGTTGTGAGGTGGTCAAATCTGCTGGTCTGTGGTGAGTGCTGGATTTTCCCAGTTCATGTGGCAACTTCTTCTGGGCACTATTCCTCCCTCACACAGTTTAAATCCAACCTGCTTGCAATAAAAGCTGGAATGTAGTCAGCAGAAAGGCAGCGAAATACTGCAATATCTGTCACATCATTAGGGCTGAAAATGTCAGCGAATAGGGATCCATCCACTTATCCGAGCGGCTTGTCAGCAAAATGTGTTTTCAGCTGTGGAGGCCAAGTGAAAGTGTTACGAGGTTCCTCCACCAAATATCCAGTTAAATGAGAAATCGGCGCTTATCACAAATGCAGCCTCTTTGTTGTTGACGAAAGCCTCTCTGCCATCAGCGTCCCTTGGGATGACTTGAGCACGGAATCAGAAAAGCAACTTGGATAACAAAAAACAAATAACCGATAAATTGGACACAAACTTTAGACCTCAGACGACTTCCAGTGCCACCTGATTGAAGCTAGTTGTACTGATATGTTATACTGTGCTTCATCTCGTAAGGTTTTTGCTATGTAGATCAGCAGGCCTGAAAAACAACAAAAAAAATAAATCCAGAGTTTACAGTGACCTCCTATAAATCCAATATTTGTGGGATTAGCAGGACAAACCCAAAAGGTAGTCCGTTGATTTATTCCAAAATAAAAAAATTGGAAGTGGAGTTTCTTTTTTAGTCTTTTTGAGTAACCCAGTGAAAATCTGACATTGTATACTGTTAATCTAAATGACATCATCTTGATCCTAAATTTTTGGCAAAAATACAAGAAATTTCATTCAACAATTTAGATAAGCCCAACAGAAATTGTTAGATGGCCCCCATCGACAGCTACGTTGATATCCAATCTTTCCATATGTTTATGGACAGAAAGTAACATACTGCAACTTTAAAATCATTAAAATGTTTGGCTGTTAACTGAAATAGCTTTGTGTCATATCAAAGATTTTCTATTATTTTCATAAAATCTAAAAATCCCCATGAGCAGTAATTATATATAATTTTTTCCAGAGGTTTTATTACCTCAAAAAGAATAGGACTGCAGCAGGAAGAAGATGATCTTTGTTATGTAAATTGGACGTAATGTAAACTACTAAGTACAAAGCTGTATCCCATCTACTGTCCTGAAATGAAAGGTCAGCTGTGTTATAATAAGTAAACCACTCATGTTCTCAAGTGCACCGACACCACTACCCTTCACTGACATACCCCTTCGCCTATCCTGACTAAGACTTTCACAGAGCAAAATAACTTTTAAAAAGCTTTTACAATCATGTAAACCAAAAGCCACAAAAACGGCATCTCAGTGGAGTGAAACAAGAGATGCACGGTGCAACTTTGCGAGCTTTTTTTTTCAACGTATGAAAAACATTGACACGAGTTCACCACATCCTGCAGTCTACAGCTGCTGTCAAAACCCCATGTTTCTCTGCAGAGTGGGAAAGGAAAGAAAAAAAAAATAGAACTCGCAAGCTGGGATCCAGTCAAAGAGCACACCTAGTGGCCTATGTTGTAATCTACGTTCACTGTAAAGCTGTGCTAGAGACATGTAGGTAAGAATGAGCTGAAAACTTATTAAGAATAGATAGATACCTTTGTATACATTTATAGTTATATGTGACAGAAAATAAGTTTAAAAAAAAAAAATGACGTCATACAAAATAAGCCTGAGAGAACAATTATGAATCCTGGCCTCTCCTCACTGTGGGAACAAACAGTGTACTACTGCTCCCCAGGATTGCTGAGGCATTGAGACAGCAACAGCATGAGCTCACAGAGGCAGACAGGGTAACCTAATCCCTGTGACAGCCTGCTAAAATCACAGGGCTCTGCTGCCTTCTGGAATGTGCTCTGTGTGCTCACTGCTAACTCAGCCCCTCTGGCACTGCCGCACTTCCTCCAACTTACACCAAAACTTGCATTTTAGCCACAGGGCAGGTCTGCTCCACAGAACATAGCGCTGGACCAGCCTGTGCTCCTCTTCACATTGAGCCTCGGCAGCTAAAGCCCATGAGAACGCATCGCATCCCTGCTGTCCTGGACTCTCTCAAAACAAAACAGCAGCACAGCAGCAAAGGGTCATGGGAGACTTGGCAGGCCAGCTGTGAGACAGGAAGTGCGGACACAAGGGTGACCGGATGATGGGAAAGTGATGCAATCTGATAGAGTGCAGACTTGACCTCAGAGTTCAGATAAATTATCTTTGCTCTGATGCGTGTGATGTACCTTGTTAAAGGGAAATTAGACTCGTTTAAACTTTAACGCCAGCGCTGGCGAGAGAGAAAACATCTGTCGTTAGAAAACTACGCTGCTCCAGGATCATCTTAAATTTTAATTAGGGGGCTTAGGGTTTTGGGTTTAATTCAGAGGCTACACATGACTGTGTGAAAGCAGTTGGTTATCCACCCCTTGGGATCACCCTCGGCAGTAGGGAATTGCCTAAAATAGCCTGCGGTTCCTATCTTTTGAGAATAACCTCATAGCAACAACGAAGAGAAAAGCTTCAAGCTTTCTTTTTAGACATCTTTATATCAAAGTGCTGAGTCTGCACGCCAAACAAATCTGTGTGAAAAACACACAAACGCCACAGTATGACATGAAAACAGAATCCCATCCAAAACTTTATTTGACAGTTCTTACTATACAAGAGGACTGCGTGCTTAATTCTAATCATCATATACTTGACTATCCGACAAGTATTTTCTGATATTGGCCTGTCTATATCCGATATTCATGACTACATTTAATGGGAACAACATGTAACCATAAAACCGTCAAGGCAGATTAACAAGCAAAACTCCACTCTCAAGTACTTTTACTTCCCCATTTCACTTCACAGTACATTACGGCTGCATATTCTCGTTCTGACTGCTACCGTCTGGCCCACAGAGAGATGGCAGTGGTTAACTGACTTGTTTTATTAATGTCTGCAAGGAAGAATGAGATGTCAAATGCAATGGCAATGAGTAAACAATCCAACGACTTCATTTTGTGTTCAACCTAAAATTGGCATGTGATAGGTTTGCAAGAGAAATTGTAAAGTAACAGTTCTGTCCAAATCTTCCCACCACGAATGAAGGGAGAGAGGAATCGGTTGTAAAATAATTATTAGAGTCAGTTATTGCACAATGCATCTTAAAGGTGAAAATGCGTTAGTGAATAGCTTCTCATTATTGTGGAATGTACTTTTTCTGAATTATGCCTGCACTCCAATCCACTCCAATGCCTTGGCTATGTTAAAACCGTAGCTGGATCGAATACTGTTATGATGTGTGGACCAGTACATATGAAAGTGGAAAATTGTAACACCTGGCGATACTTCTGCAGTTATTTTTGTAAAGGTTGCAGTTTAAGAAGATGTTCCCTTTTTCTGAAGTGGTTTCATCTCAGAAACTACCTTTATGCTGCATGTATTCAGGACAAAATTAAAACAGAATCATTAGCTGGATACACTCTCCGACATTTTTGCCACAATGGTAATCCAGCTCGTCTTCGCATGGGAAAATTTAACAAATGCCAAGGTATCAGAGATACAAATTATTTCTGACCAGGCTAAAAAGACAAAACAGGATGCAGATATCGACACACTTTGGTTGACTAATCTGAAGCAGATGAAAGAGCCTGGTGTTGCGTCACCGAAGTGTGATGGTATGAGACAAATTGAGGAAAGTAGTAGTTAGTAGTAAGTTATTCTTGACCAGTGAATATTTCCAAGGCTAGGCATGATTTGCAGAAGTTCTTTACATCCCCCTTAAGGCTCATCAAGTCTTCAAAAACACACAAAAATAAATCAATCAGTTCAAGCAGATAATACCTTTTTCAGAATAGGTGAACATAATTTTCTTCTCTTTTTATTAATTTCATTTTATGCACATCTTTTGAATGAAAACTAAAATGGGAAGTGAAACCAAGCAGGCATTTTCTGACAGATGCAGAAATCTTGAAGTATCTGTCTGTCTTTAAGGGAGGAGCCTTTAGAGAAGCCGCATGTGAAAAAACAAGAAAAAAATAATCCTAAAAACTTTTTTAGCATGAAGAAAACAAATGTAATGACGGATGAATATATCATTTGTTGCAGGAACAGATCAATTGAAGCGAGTAAGAGATGAGAGATATACGAGCGCTAAAAGTTAACATTAACAGGGTCTTTCATGTGGGTGATTTAGGGGGAAAAAATTCAACAAGATAGTAAAATTAAGTGTGTCAGTGATCGTTATCAGCCTGTTTAAAGTACTGTCATCATAAAACCGCAGCAGATTTATTTATAGTTCTTTTACACGTTCAAGAGGCTAAATATAGAAAAAAAAACAGGACTTAACCATTTTCAATAACTTGAATCTAAGCCTGTCTGACTCATTT
>JBBDHI010000019.1:10530495-10540824 GCA_037177115.1 Craterocephalus stercusmuscarum
TGAATCTAAGCCTGTCTGACTCATTTGTAATCTAACACACAGGGCTATCAGATATTAGAGAAAAAAAGCTGAAACACTTGAATGTTTCATGAAAAGGATAAAACCCTTGACATGACTAAACACTTCTTGCTGGACAAAATTATTTTTTTTTTAGGAAGTGTCCTATACACATTTTAAAAAATCTCTTTACTGTGAAGAGGGTATCAACTCTCCTTTAACTGCAATGCTTTGACTAGTTTCCAGCACCCAAGAATGAAGAAGAAACCTGTTATTGCCTCACATTTATGAGGAACACTGATGCCAACTTCCAGGTGAAAGCCGTGCAAAGAACTTTGTTGAAAGGTGTAAAGGCAGGAAGCAAAACTGAAATGTGTAGCTTTTACTACATGTGCTGTTTTGCTGTAGATCGCCAGCACCCCCCAAGCCCTACTGCTTATCAATATTTTTTTACGACAGGTAGCGTGCAACTCTGTGAGGTAAATTGTGATAAACAGCTCTACATAAGTTCTACAGCCTATTTATATCCCATCCAAGATGTTTACCATGCAACTGCAAAATGTGTTTAATCTGAAACTCTATGGTAAACCATCAGTAGAGAGAGACCTTCATTTTAACCCAGAAATTACGATGAAGACCCTGCCGGTCAAACTTTAGACCAGTTAGAAAGCTATCATTGGTGGTAATTTCCAATCAGAATCTACCAAAGATCAAAAAGTTAAATAGTAGTATGAAAAGACCAAAACTAAAAGGTCAGCTGGAATAAATAAAGGAAAATGACGTTTCCAAAGCAGGTTAAGAAAAAGGTGGCACCACAACAAGCAGAGTTCATTCTATAAGGATAGTAATTATGCCAACTATTTTTCCCCTGCAAAGGCTTGGTCACTGTTGATATGCATGCTATTTCTACAAAGTACTTATTAATAAATTCTTGCTAGTTTTTTTGGTTGGCTTTTATTATGATACAAGTCCATCAATACATCATTGCATCATAATTTTACATCATTTTAGTACTGAGGCTGTTGGGAAAAAATATCTGTATGTTGACAGTGCTTATATGCTTGTATGTAAAGCACTTTGAATTGTCTTTGACCTGAAAAGTGCTATATAAATAAACTTGCCTTGCCTTGAAAAAATTGAAGTTCTAACATGCGTTTTTTTATGACACAAAAACAAACAAGGAGCAAAAATAGCAAAGAATGGCTTGGAGTTGTAAGGGTTAAGAAAAGAGTGGCTCTGCTGTGAGACTGGGATAAGAAGAAAAGGCGACTCTACTCATCCTTTTCCGACAACTATGAGGAGAGAGACATTGGGGAGAGCGCTGGGAAAATTCTTTGTCCATACTACTCTGTGCTTATTTATGAGTCTGCATGGCGCACCCTAGCAACAAACTGTTTTGAAAATTAAATAAAAACTGTGCATCAAAAACTGCATCAAAAACATGGACATTAGCCAAAAAAATGGGAAGTGTTCACGGCTTGTGATGAAAAATGTATAGGATCACGGCACATGTTCAGGCAGCAGCGTCAATTCTGAAACTAGATTTTGTTTTTCAGTGAGTCACAACCACTAAACTGCATTATGTCTGAGCAGGAGATGATCCTGCAGGGAAACGGTCCGTAAGCAGATACCTGTCAGAACATAAAACCTCCCTGACAGAACAGATCCATTTCCTCAGACCCCACCTAGATCAGCAGCCAACTCATCTTTGTCCACACCCTGGGGTTGTCGGCGTTTGTCTTGGGTGGCCTGCCAACCAGGTCCAATGATGGTCACAACAGAGCAATTTTGGATTAAGCAAACGGTAAAGTAAACCTTCAGGTTACCACACAAGCTCTTTGAGCTCCAGAGATTTCCCATTGACAAATCCAAGTTTACACAGCAAGGATTCCCAGCGTAAGGTGCTACAGTGCCATGAACTTGTTCGTGGCTTGGTTTTATGTGCTTCCACGCCACTTAAAACTAATGGTAGTGTTAAAAAGAGTTTGCAAAAGGGACGATCTAAAATATTCAGGCAATGCATCACAGCGACACACCTCGTTGCTACTGGAGCTTTCTGATGGAAAAAAAAAGTGTTGCAGTCAAAATGCAAGATAATGATACCACACAGCCTGTGTCAAGGAGATGAATTTGATATGTTAACTTCTTCCAACCTGTCAAATATGAGCCCTAGGGTGCTGTCACGATAGAAGCAAACAAGCTATTTGGGACAGAAGTCCAGGAAAGCCACATGTTGGAACTTGTACATGAGCATCTTGAGAGCAGGAAGTATTTCAGATTACATACTGACGCACAAAAATCTAGGTTGTGCACAATCAGCCTCTGCTAGATCTTTGATAGGACAGAGAAGAAAGAAAACATTTTCCTCAGAAAAGTTCACTTCTGTACTGCCAGACGGAGACGGCCTACACGCATCTGAAACACCAGGAAGACTGTTCTACATTAAAATGGGCTCTGGGAATATTATCCAAGAGAGTATAAATGCATGTTCTCTTGTCAGTTTACTTAAAACCACCATCTGTATTAACTTTGTCACTTCTAAAACAACATCCCATAGAAGGAGCATCAAACCAAGCATACAGAAATGAGTGCAATGGAGGTTAATCATAAATTATGACACGTACTATAAAGTAGCTTGAAAGAGGATCCATGCTTAAACGATCCATGTCAAGAACTGTCAGATTTAAGGCACATCAGAGATTTTTCTGAGCTGACTTCCAGTTCCCTAGTTTAAATTCCCACATAAAAAAACAAGCATTGTCAGCTTAAACTAATATTTTACAAACTGTGGCTGATTGCATTTGGTCCTCTTCAAACTAACAGCTACAGCCAATGCTTCAATCAGTCCGTTATAGCACTAGTATTAGACCTGTCTCTTGTACGTTGTGTGTTACATGGTATAATGATGCTTTTCCAGGTTCTTCATGAGATTAGGATACAAAGTGAAACTGGGCTTCAGACTTCACATGTATTTAAAGCCTTTTGTCCAAAAGTCAATGACACTTCAACTGAGCCTGAAAAGCTTCATCTGCATTTCTAAAATACAAAAATGAAAAACAAAAAGGACCCAATTGCTTTTAATAATCAATGATTCATAATAAGGTTTATCGCAACACAGTGTTGCCATTGCAGAAGTACACACATCCTCATTTTACTCTGCCAGACTTCAAAAGAAAACCCCCGAACCATAATTAATTAAAATAGAAACATATTACTGAAACTGCTCACTTCTTTTTTTCCCTCCACGAGGAAGCCTAATCACTTACTCCAAATGATAAATGACTGCAAATATTTTCACCGCACACAGTCTGCACCTTAAGGTTTAAAGAAGTGGGGATAAAAGTTAAGACACCAAACACCACAAACAGTGCAGTTCTTGCCAACTTTGCCTCACTATGAATTCAAAAGCAGAACAGAGATCTTTCAAAAGAAAAAAAAAGTCATGTTTGATGCAATAAAAAAGGCAAAAAGGGACAAGAGCTGGTGTTCTGCAAGCCAGGGCTGTCCCGATACCACTTTTTCACTTCTGATACCGAGGGTTACCAATACTTACATTTTGTTATGAGCAAAATATTGTGTCAAACCTCACCTAAAAACCTCAAAGTGACTGATAAAGTCCACAACAGAAGGTGTTTGAAAAACTGAGTCATCAATTATTAACCAATGAGTTAATTCAGAATAAATGTAAAGGCTTTGTGTAACACGCGGCACATTTCACTTTTCTGTTGTAAGAATAAACAACCTGTGTAAACCCGTAGAAAATGAACTGGGGAGAACACTCGTACAGGGTTTACCAAGCATGGTCAGGTGAAAGGGCTGGTTAGAAAATCTCGATCACCTGGTATCGGCAACAGTATCGGCACATTTCAATGCAGGCCAATACTTTCCGATCCGTGTGTTTTTGTTGGTATCGGCACAGATACCCGATACTGGTATCGGATCAGGACAGCCCTACTGCAAGCTATTTAAATTTACATGATGAAAAGTGACTTTACTGCTCACTGTTTCAAACATGCCAACACGCACAGGAAATAGCTAGAAACTATGTTAGACAGTGAAACAAAATCCAAAACAATACAGAAAAGAAAAATAAAAACAAGAGGAACTGGAAGGCAAATTGTGTAATAACTGATATATGGTGGTTACCATGACAAGAATCATGGGGAAGGGGAGGTAATCCCAATTTCTTAACTTCATTAGAAGCTACTTCATGGATTGGATTCCTCAGCAAGTCATTTGATGAGGGAAATCTTCAGCCACATTAGCTTTCTGGCTATCGGGGAAATGCACAGTTGGCATTTTCCCCTCGGCTGTGGGGACAGATTTGGCTGCTGGAGGCCACTGGCAGCCCGCAGCCAGGCACTGGGAAGAGGCGAGGGCTGGATCCTCTAATAAACAAGATCATCATTCCATATCCGTGAGCTTTTTCTACCATAAAATTTGGACAAGCGTGACATTAGAGGGCGGTGAGTCAACAAGAGCAATGACTATAACACAAATGAAGTAAAAATGCAAAAAACAGTGCAAACATCAACATGTATGACTGAAAAGTAGTTCAGGGGGTAACCTCAAATCCTGCACATAACCTTTCAGCTGACAGGTGCATGTTTTCTAAATAGATTGGTTTAAGAATAGTTTTGTACATGGAAAATATGCATACATGTATAAAGTACTGATAAGTGTGAATTTTCCTCTTCTCTCACTGTGGCAATCCTTTCCTTTAAGTCCCACTGGGAGCAGTGCTCCAGCAGACCAAATGCATCTCTCCCCCTTTCCTCTCCCAGAAACCTTTGTGTGACAATTACAAGTAAAACAGTGATATTCTGCAGCTGTTTGTGTTTAGAAACGTTACTCCCTTTGCATCTTTCAGATAAACAACCAGGCTTCATCATATTAATATCAGTGAGATTAAGTACTCCGGCGATCATAATCTGTTTTTCATTGCCCAGTGTTATTGAAGAACTCCACAAAAAGGCCACACAAACATAAGCACCTAGAGCTTGCCAACAATTACAGAGCTGCAATGCCCATTGCACTGAAGCATGACATTTAGACTGGCTTTGGTTGTGTTTGGTAGAAACAATGTTCAGAGATAAACAGAGTGTGCAGCTATCTAAAATCTTCCCTAAAACAAAAAAGGTTTCGTCCACTTAGTACATTTACCTTCCTGTTACTAGTAATCCTTGGCAACCGTGGTCATGTGTTGCCCTTTTACTTCTTATTAAGAAAAAAAGATCGTTTATGTCAACATCTTTAGTGAGAAGATGTACAGATTATCTCCATCTTTCATCACTGTAAAAATTAGTCTTTTGCAGAAGTAATGAGTAGAGACATGATACTGGATCATTAAGGCAAAGTCAAGGAAACAGTAATAGACATTTGTTCATCAGCATCTTACACCCTTTTGATTACTTAACCAGTTGTTAAACAAAAGAAAGCAAGAGGTAATTGACTTATCAATAAAACACTAAACCATTTAAAATAAGCATAAACTAACAGTAATGGTAGGGAATGCCTCTTTGGTATGACAGTTACCAAACCCAGATGAATCAGTGCACAGCATCCAAAGACTTCAGCTTGAGCTTGTAGTTGGAATAAAAAAGAAACAGTACAAGAACTGGAAATGGTGAAATACTGCGGTTTATGCCGCTGCAGTTCCTCTATATTTTCAATCTCAGATAAAAACGTGTTACCGTGTAATACAAGGCAAAATAAAAGTACAAGTCCACGATTAAGTAGGTTATTCTGGACTTCAATTGCACATTTCATCTCATAGCTTAAGTTTGACAGCGTGTCACGCCACCCAACTTGGCTAACATTAACCTGGCTAAGAATATTCACTCTAACGCTGAATGGTAACAAATGTCTCCGTTACAGTCTAACTAACCGTTAGCCAGCTCTGTAACAGTATGCTGGCGAGGCGACAGACTGGTTTTGTCTGGGTTAGCCATTAGCCTAAACGAGCTTTTACGTTAAATTCAAGGAGAGCAGAAGCTAGTTTATCTCCTGGGGAAAAAGCGTTGCGGTGGCAGCAGCCTGGATCAGGCAGATTCACACCACGTCTGCTCTTACCTGACTGCTGATGGCCACCTCTTCTTGACTGGCTTGGAAAATAATGAATGTGTTGAAATGTCTTACTCAGGGTGCGAGCAAAGATTGTCCACAATCCTTGCTAGCAAGCCAGTTAATTTTCCCAACCTAAGAAGCTAGCCTAGCTGATTAGACGCTGTGCCCCGTTGGAATAGCATTTCTTCATCATACCATCTCTGTGCTCAGATGCACGGCTAGGCTAACTAGCTTCAGCTACACAAGCAGTTCAGGCAGATCTAGTCCCGGCTACTCTTACCCAATTGGCTGTGGGAGAATTGACTGTCTTCTAATTGGACAATGTAGCTGTCAGTCAATCACACTGCAGTTGCTGGTTTTTTGCATTCCCATAAAGCATCGTCATGATTTCTCCCTTATAAAACTAGTCAATCAGTGTAATTACTTCTCAAAACTAACAGTGAATGAATCTAAGAGTGTTTGGAAATATTTACTTTTAAAACTCAATTTCTCGAAATGGAAATCTTTGACTCTTCAGGTTTTTTTTCTCCCCCAATAACAAGTTCTTATAATTTTTGTGAAAATTGTTCAGTGTACTGCATTTCCAGTACATTTATTCAATAAGAGTTGTAAAAGTATATCAGAAACCAATTAGTTATGAAGACGTTGAACTTAATTCGTTTCAAAATTACTAATTTTTTGTTTGATTGATTGTAAGGTAAGCTGCTGCTCAACTTCAACAAGTATGTTTTAAATTAATGTATTTAGTCATTTTAAAATGTAGTTATCCAACTGATTATGACAATTTTATGAAAACACCCAGTTATCTGCATCAATCAACATAAAGACACACACCAATACAAATATACATGATACTGCATCATCATATTCCATTGAGGAAGTGATGATACATCTAATAAATATGTCTGTGGTGAGGAGAGTTGCAGAGTAATTTGGAAGGTTGTGCAGCTCGCTGCAGGATGCAATCTGTTTCCTGCTCAAACAGATGGGCCTCCTCTACATGTTCGTTCTGCACCCATAACCCCATCTCAAAACAAGTGTAAGCTATGATTGGAATGTAAAACCCACTTAATAAATGTTTTGTCTTACTTTAGGCTTGAAGAATAAAACATTGACTAATTGAAAATGTGCAATGAAAGAATATGTTGTCGAATTAAATTGAAAAGAACGGCCCGTGGTTTGTGCATCATTTTATTTGTTGACTATGACATCAATAAAAGTAGATAATCATTTAACAAAACTGTTTGATTTTAACAACTTAGTTTTGTCTGGGGACTTATTTCTCCCATTTTATGTGCAAACATGCAAAACGTTCCAAGACAATTGAGTGTAGGGACAATCAACAATAAATGTGTCCCACTTGTTGTTTCCACAGACTAAAAAAAACTAAATGTGTTAAGTAACTTTTTCAACTGTTAAGATGGTAAAAGCCATGAGCTGGCATTTCTTTTTCCAGCTGGATACATCACTAAACATCTTAATAGTTACCATAAGAAGCAATGCTTCCTAATTTCTACCTCTGTCTGTTAGAGAACTGCAGCAGATCACGAATGCCACCTGCTGGGCTGTTAGCAAAGCAAGTCTTTTGTTCCAGTCCTGACCTAGCAACATGTCCTCTTTCATCTACTTTTCATCACCATTGTGTCTTTATTTCATGCCATCACTGTGGCTTTGCCTGTGGGGAAAAAATCACAGAGACTGTGAATCTCGGCATGGCTTTTCTAAGAGGAGAAAGGATACGTCACCGGTTGAACCGCCGACGTGGCAAGTACAGAAAAAACAGACTGCTCCATGTTGTTAAAGGGGGACTTTAATTCAATACACTGCACCTGCCTCTTGGCATTAGTTTGACATGCATCTGAAAGTAAACAGAAGCCATGTCCAAGGAGGTCATCACCGGTGCTGAGTAGCAATCAGCTGATGGTGCCAGAGCTCTGGACCAAACCTAAATTCTTGAGAAAAAAACTATATAATTCTGCTTTCCACCAGTGACTTTAGTATCTACTGATACAGTACTTTAATTATAAGGCTTTAATCTAATGCATGAAACGCATGAAATATGTCCAAGGTTGGGCTCTCTATTATGGCATGGTTTAGAAGAATAACAGTATTTCTGCTGGCAAGAGATCAAGGCTTCGAAATTTATACCAGTTCCTTTTAAAATATGTGTTTATGTTAATTTTTACGCATTATTCTATTTATAAATGTTTTCTGGGCTTACATTTTCACAGTTTGGCGGGGGGACAACAGTGGATTACACTATGAAGAGTGAATGAGGCCAGATTCATCATGGCCCATACGATTTTATAAACAAGAGCACAGTAAATCACAGATTCGATTGACTTACCATTCTTTTAAACTCTGTGTTACTGTTGAATGTGAAAACAGCACTATCGGAGGGAAATGGTCACTGTGTTACATTTGTCTTTTATTTCACACACAAATATTAAGACATTAGTTACACAACTGGCACTCTTTCAACAGCACAATACAAAACCATTTGATGAAGATCCAGACATTCTTTGAATTGCACAACCAAGCAACATTGTAAACAAATAGACTGACTCGTTTAAATTCATTTAATAGGCGAGTCTAAGATCTCTTGATAATCCTGCCGAATTGCTCTGCTCACCCTGTACAGCTTAACTCCTGTCAGAGTGAACACACTGATCATGATAACCAGGCCTCCGATGACATCGTACACGGATGGGATCATTCTCAGCACAATGAGCTGTAGAAGCATGGCAACCACGATCTCGAGATGCTGCACGGTGCTAACTAAGGCTGGATGAAACTTATTCAGGGCATAGTAGACTCCAAGGAATGCAACAGTGGAGCAGATACAGATCCCGATTAAATAGCCCCAGGTCTCCCCATCCAGAGGAATGATGGGTTCCTGCATGACAAACATGGTGGAGGCACCCCACACTGTGCCCGTCCAGCCGAAGGTAAAGAGTGCCGTCCACATACTGACGCGCTCCTTGATGGCTCTGTAGACGATCATGGACAGGGCGGCGGTCAAGCCGGCCATCACTGTCATTGTGTAGCCGAAGGCCTCCTTCCAAAACCCCAACCTGGACTTTTCCTCATCTGCTATATTTGGCATCATGACCAGGCACAGACCGAACACGCTTCCCACCACTGTGACCACGTCGGTGTAGCCCAGCCTCTCATCCAGCAGAAGGAAGGCCAGAATCGCGCTGAAGACCGTGGTGGAGGCGCGCCACATGATGGTGCCGTTACTGGGCGGAACGATGGCAAAGGAAGTGTAGGCGCAAGTGATCGAGATAACGTTGCAGACACCGTAGAAGAAGAGACGAAGCCGGTAGCCCTTGGGGCCGAAGGGGGCCTCATGGTAGTAGAAGACCACCAGGATGGACAGCACTTGGATCACAGAACGGATGAAAAGTAGCTCAAGGGAGGGAACTTTCGAGCGGTCTGCTGCCAGACGAGTAATCAGCGCCACACAACCATGAGCCACCGCTGCCCCAAACAGGGCCATCCAGGTCACTTTGGACGCCAGCACATTTGCCTCGCCGAAGCTTGCCAGCTGGCCTTCGACCCCCTTGTCTCTTTGGACACTTGGCTGCTTCGGCTGGGTCTCCATAGTTCCGAAGAAAGTCCTGCCCCCTTTAGTGTCGGACACCAACCTTTTCCCCACATTTGCATCTGCAAAGGCGCCAAAATCTTCAAAGGAGGGAGCGTCATCATACCCTTCATCGCCAGGCTGGGGGAAGTGAGTGGCATATTTAACTGTTACTGTGTTAGGGTGAATCTTGACCCGCTTTTTTGATCCATACTGGAGGGAGGATGAAGCTATATCCATGTTTTTTTATAGTCGTCAAACTGGATATTTAAAAAAAAGGAGAGAAAGGAAACAAAATCAGCATGTTATGATATTCGAGTCACACGTCACACACAGTTACAGATATGGTGTGGTCTGCTTTTCTTCTGCTGGTTAGATAAAATAGAGATTTTCTCAAACATTTTAATATTTTTTTTCTCCTTTTTTAAAAATCCATCCTTCACATCCACATACGTAATATACAAGAGTGCCAACAGACACATGCACACAGCACAAAGGCATACACTAATCACCCCATTCCTCTTACCTTTTTACTCTGGCCAGCCTTACAGGCGTGTTATGTTACTTCTATATATATATATATACATATATCTATATATATCTAGATATATATATCCCATGCAAAAACTGAGCACGATACCATATAGAGGGAACGAAATTACATAACAAGAATCCAAAGA
>JBBDHI010000019.1:10549454-10561347 GCA_037177115.1 Craterocephalus stercusmuscarum
GTTTCATTGTTCGTACAAACTACTGTTATAAAAAAACCACATCCAAGTGAACTATTGTCTAATTCTCGCAGGAAATTTTTCTCTGGGCTGCAGTTGTTGTTTTTAAATGCATCTCTTTCCTTTTTTCACAAAAGCTTGATGAATTGTGTCAGAAAATTATCTTGTATCATCTCAACTTGGATCTAAGAATACACCAGAGAAAGACAGCACATGGAGAAGCTAATTAACCATATGGCACTTCCATTTGATTTGACAAGAAAATGAACATGTACTGCATCTGAAGCGTTTTGCTTTATTCTGCCACAGGTAAAATATTCATGTACTTTTTAATCCGAGACCCTAATCACTATTCAGATATGTGATTACCCATCTAAGACATATGAAACAATACTCATATGAGGTGGCAGGTTTATATTCATAGCGAAAAAAAGGATGTTCCTGACTTTTCCCACATCCTTTCCCCACCTTTGCTAAAAATTGTATCAGATGATGAGACTTAACACATAATATTTTTTCACTTGCTGCGTTATCAGCTCATCAGAGCAGCCGAAGCGGAACTATAATTGAGTTCTAAGGCTCCCGCGGCTGTTAAGTTTTTTTCAAGCTGATATTCAGTGAGACTTCATTTGCTGGTAAGAAACCTTTACAAAAGCACTCAGCAGAAAAAGAGATGGATCTCTGAAGGATTTTTTTCTTTTAATCACACTTAACAGTAACCATGAATGTTTTCAGCAGTCAATTTGTCATGAAGCATAATGTAGATGTTTGAAAGTAGAGAAAATTCAGCTTATGAACTGAAAATGAAACAGACTGATAACTGGCCAGAAGGGTCTGTATAAAATCACATACTGTATAATACAGTTTGTATGAACAGGTGCATTGTCTATAACTCTGGTCTTAGATTTCTGCTGAAAGGAGTGGGTCGAGATGTTGGTTTCATGCCAAGAGCCCTGACAGCTGTACTGTTTGTCGTTGTGTGTGGGCATGACAGACCTAAATCTGCAGCTTCAAAAGTGTCATAAAACATTCAAGTGGATGGGACGTGTTTATTTTTCAGCATGAATGGACATAAATCCAGTCGAGCATATGAGTGAGTAACTGTGAGTTCTCTGCCTCCGAGCAGAGTGGGCTTTATGCTTTGTTGTATTGAAAGCCTTATTATAATTGTACAAATGAAGCAGGGCTCTGGAAATATCAACCTTTTCTAAGGGAATTGTTCGCAGTATTTGCTAATATAATAATAGATTATAATAGAAAAATACTGTCCCTGTCCTTTTCTCAAGCTTAGAGAACATCTGGAACAGAAACATCCCTTTTAGCCCTAGGTGGCTTAGCCCTATACATGAGAGTGTGATTAAACCATAGCCATTTCTGGTTTTCATTAACTGATGCCTCCAGCCTCTTCAGAGGAGAGCTAGAGACGGAAATACAAGGCCCGAAGTAGCAGCCACTATATGTGCCAGTGTGTGTCTTCTGATCCGTAGCGTATGTAACACTTCTGACATCCCGATTTCTCTCACGAGGATGCCCTTTGCATCTGTCATCAATAAAACTGTCTGTCTGTTCTGGCCCAAATTCAACAATAAATGGTGTCCGGCAAGGTTTATTGGATTTACATTTATGAAGATAAAACATAGCAACAAGCAGTAATGATTGGCATTTAAGAGGATTATGGGTGCTTGGATTTGCTGACCTTAAAAGCAAACATTGTGTTATCATTTTAAGTTCTTTTATTCTTCACCTCTAGATTGGCTTAGCATGGATCATACAGTCACTTGTCAAAGTATTCATCTCTGTTAGCATGTTGTTGGATTACCACTTAAAATCTAAGTTTATTCTTAGAGGTTTTAGTGGGAAAAATGCAAAAACCTGTTTGAGTTGTTGAATGCAATTTTAAAAAGTAAATCCATGTTAGTATATTGGAAGGCTACAGTTTGCAGCAATTACAGCAGCAAGCCGTCTCTATGAGCTTGACATATGTAGTCACTGGGATTTTTACCTTTTTTTTCAAAGTAAAACTGCTACAGCCTCTTCAAGTTGGATGGATTCCACTGTACAATCAGTTTTTAAGTAATGCCAAAGATTCTCATTCTGAACTTTGACTCTTTTATTCCGACTCTTGAACATGCTCTGTGGATTTCATAGCTTGTAGTGGTCTTATGGGCAGATGGACCAGTTTCTTGGAGCTTTACAGCTTCCTCAGGATTACCTTTGATCTTTTTGAAGCTTCTGATAATGTACCCCTTGCCTGGTCTATGCGTTGTGGTGGATGGTCCTCTGCCGGACTGTAACTACATATTTATTATTATGAAACCATAACCAAGTATTTGTCTGTTCTAAAGTAGATATTTGCATCTAGATATGCAGACCTTAGAGAAAACAGAAGCTTACTCTGGTGTCTTTTTTTGTCATTACAATGCAACAACATGTTTTCAAGTTCCCATGCATCCATCACACATTTTATCTATTTATTTTGTTTAGTTTATGATTATTTTTTCCTTTATTAATTTTTATCATCATCAAATCATTACTTAGGATGGAAATCATACGTCAGTCATATTATGCAGTGAAAAATGAAGCACGCTGTGAGAGAATGAATCACACTCCCTGTGGAAAGAGAAACAAGGACTGCGACTACTTGAGAGTCACAGGACAATAACGGATCACAGTGTTTAATGCGAGAGGGTGTTGCAAATGCTGCTGTGTGATTCTGCAAATTAAAAATTCACACCTGCAGGTTGAACTGGATGCATCTATGGTAGTAAGATTGATTATAAACAAATCAGCACTTGGCACAGAAATACGTTTCTCCATCCAAGACATAAATCCGATGCCAGCAGGAGCGTTTTATTGATCAGATTATACGATGTGAAATGATTATTACAACCTGATAACATATGAAACATCTCAGATCTCTCTTGAATTCAGATGCATCTTCAAATACTAGTCCGTTTTTCTCATTGCTCACTTTGTCATCTTCACACACTCTCACTTGGCTTATTAACTTGGAAGAAGAACTGAAAAACGAATGCGAATCATATGTAAACACTTGACAAGAACACTTCACACACCACAGTGCAGCCTGTTCTTTAGTCACCGTCATTATGAACAGCAGTTTTAATTTAGACATTTTTGCTTGACTGCTTTACAAATGATGAGACAGACTGCATGAGATCAAGTATAAGTGTTTTTTTTTTACATGCCTTTGACATTTATGCAGAAAGTAGCTATTATAAACTTTCAGTTCAAATGTCATGAGCCAGCAACATAGGTCACAGACACCTGTGGGAAATTACTTTTGCTGCAAGTGAAAGGACAATGACTTCACTTCAGAGAAAACTTAGATAAGCACAGAGAATAACACACTGGCCTTATAAGGATCAGGAATAAAACAGCTTTATATTGTACCATATTCCTTGTACAGAGCCATGAAGATGGGAAATGCATCAATAGGATCCTCTGTTTTGCACAGATGTCTCATCGGAAAATCCACTGAGGCGTGCACCGCCACTGTTGAGACCTTTGAATGAAATCAATCTCAAACAAAAGCAAATGGAAGTCAGATTGACTGCAGCACCTGAGAATCAACATCTCCTTCAATGTCCTTTATGGTAGTTAGTCCTTTATTTTCTTATTTCTATTATTTTCTTCCTTTTTTTAAATGAGAAAATAGAAAAACAAAACTATCCAGAAATGAGTTATTTATCACGTCCAAATATCTGCTTTTCTTTCTTTTGAGACAGACTATGGAGAAAAGGGCCGCAGTGAAGCTTTGTGTAATGATATGTGATGACTCCGGTTCCAAGCTGCCATTTAATTGACTGTGACTAGTAATATTAATTGCAGCATAATTTGAAACTATATTGTAACAGGAGCACAATACATTATTTGATAGGAAGTTAATCATCCCATACATCAGAGCCTTGATGTCAAGAAACAATGCAGAGGAAGCAAAGAAGGTCAGAAAGTAAGGTGATTTATCATAGGGGTTATGGATTGACTGGAACCCTCATGTGAAATGGGCTTTAATCAAAATCTTCCCATCTATCATTCCTTGTATTCTCACTGTTATTGCCCCTCCATAAAATAAGAAAATACTATATATTGACTTTAATGGCAGGTTGTTTTATGGTGGGTTAAAAGAAAGACTTGGACCACCTGTGAAGCTCTGTGTTTCATGAAGAGGCTAAAAACAAAATGATGCATGACTGACCATGCTAATAATAATAATAAGTATTTGAAAAAATATCTGATGATGGTGTTAGATGAGAAATAAGGGGATAATCAATGTTATTACTATTCATTCTATTTCACTGGAAGACATCTGACACATCTCATCTTAGACTATAAACGTGAACCTTGCAATGGCGCCTCGGGCAATTACCAGTGTCAGTAGGTTTCTCCTCCGAGGACCATAAATGTCAAAGTGATCAATCTAGTAAGTGCTGAGATATTTCAGTCAGGAATAAAGAGGGTAAGCTGATTCACTGACAGGCCCATATTGCCATCCAAAGACCCACTAAGCAGAAATAAACAAGTGAGCCTCACCATCATATAACTTACTGACATGTGCCTTGAGTACCATGAGCACTGATACTTATTAATCTTGTTCTTTACAGTTTTAAAAGAAAATGTTTATTGTACATGAAGATGGAAATTAGTTAATTTACCTAACTGTGTATTTGCAATAAACAGTAATAGCCTATACATTTTTTCTTATTTGGTTCAAAAGAAATCCATCCTAAAATAGGTACAATGGTGAGCTAGGGAGTCTGCTAAGCAAAATTATGTGCAAGAATGATTATCAGTGCTCTAAATTAATACCTGTGAAAGGCTGAAATTATTTTTGGTGGGAATAAATTCAATCCAGCCAGCTCGGCCGGTGATGAATGAAGCAAAAAATTTCTACTGTTTGTGGTGCTTGGATAGTGGAAAGAATGAGGCTGGTTACAAAAAAGAGAGGAAGTAGGAGAACTGGAGAATGTCCACAATGAAGAGAAGAGAGGGGGAAAAAAAGTTTAATCCATTAATAAATGTAATGCACTGCAAGCACTGCCACATACACAAAAGAAGAATAATTAAAACAAACTATTTCATCATAGAGACTAATACTAATACTAATACAGTGAAGTCATGTGCACAGTCTGAAGACAAACACCACCAATATAGGGAAAATAACATTGAAAGAATGCTGTTTGGCATTTTCATGAACATATTATCAATAAAAAATATTACCATAAATTCATTATTAAATGCATTCAGTTGCAGTTATAATCCAGTTTATCTTCCTTCAAAGATTTTACTGGAGTAGAAATTTAAATAAGTTGATAACTTCACATAATCTACCAGTAACTTTGACTGGTGATCAAAAATGCTAACTAACAACACTGTTGATTGATAAACTATCACTTCAACTCTTTGAATAGAAATAGCCTTAGAAAGGCATCACTCTCATCGCTTTCAGCCATCTTCAAAAAAAGAATAAAACACACCTGCTTCTTGTTTTGTCCAACATAGCATGCGCTAACTTTTCTGCTAGCTTGAATGAGTCTTTAATTTCGTTATCTCTATTATGTGTGTGTGTGTGTGTGTGTGTGTGTTTGTGTGCCTATAAACAAGTTTATTTCTGCTGTGAAGCTTGTTATTCAACAATCAGATCCTTGGGGACAAACTTGTATTTGAAGCCATTTGATAAATTAGCTTAATTTCTCAGCCCCACAAGTAGCTCCTTGGCGTTAGCATAAAGCTGAAAAATGTTTTCAGTTAGCATAAATAGTACCATAACACTCTGTTGAAATATATTTTTGATAATAAGGGGTGGAAAGTGCCTTCACTCAACAAAGCTTTCCAGCTTCAGCATTTACTTCATTTTTTCTGTAATACACTTTGAGTTGCAAACATGTATAGTGCTAAATAGTTTAAGTCTGATTGATTGAATTTCATAGGTCTTTTTCTATTCTACTAGAAAGAAAAGTCAGCTGTAACAGACCGTTTCCCTTTAACCCTGTATACACTAATTTTTATAGTGAATCTATAAATTCAGCAGATGCTCTCTTAGTGTCGTAGTCACTTTGTTTTGATTTTAGTTGAAATGAGCATTTTCGCCCAACACAGCTTGTATGCTACAGAATATTGATTTAAGCACCCAGGTGAGGTCACCCTCCTTCATTTATCTCAGCAAACACAGTTGCCATGACATAAAAGGTAATGTCGAGCTAATTTTGTGTTTGTGCTGAAAAAGGTGGACAGGAATCAGATAATGAGAGGCAGAGGCAGGAGATGTGAGATAATACAGTCAGTTGTAAACAGCTAATTTAACGGGTAAGCAAGAAGAACTATGAAACATCTGTTTTGTCAAAGATAGCTAGCATTATAAAATATGCTTACAATATTAACTTAAAACAGTTCTTTGTAGCTCCGGGCACTGATGCATTTTAATAAGTGAATAATAGTGTGGAGACAAGGACATAAGTCATACTGAGTAGATTCTAGTGTGCTCATAAAAGCAGAGTTTTTATTCATTTTATTCATCCAGCACAATAAAAATTGTAAGCAAGAAAGTTTCAGTTTAGCTACTCAAGCATATATCTGCCGGTATATTTTATTGAGCCTGTGGGTGTCTCAACACCTTCCCCAAACCTAACTATTCCTGTCTAAGGAATTTGTCAAATCATTTGGAAGCTGTGGTTTAGAATAGAGGTGTTCATTATGAGTCCTCGTTGTCCCCTGCTGTCTTATTACAGGTCTCTGAAAGGCTTTGACAGGATGCTTTAGTTTGTTGCTCCCATGCCATTGCATCACAGCGAGAAGAAAATCCCCACTGACCTGCAGAACAATCTGTGGGTCTTATTGACTGTACCTTTCCCAGTGGCTATTATTTTTACCATCTTGTTACCAGATGGATGCAGCCAGCACTGGCACACACAACAACCCCGCACACCCTCTTTGTGTGAACAGATGGACCAGGAGGAGATGGCTGATATCACATAGTGCAAGGGTGTAATACACAGGAAGGTGTGCTGATTGTGTGTAGCACAATGACATAAAAAGATACCAGATATTCAGATATTAAATGTTCAGAAGTGTCACAAAATAACAGGAAACACTGAGAACTGGACTGCCATCAGCCCAATTATAATATTTCAATTGTGTTATTGTTTTTTTTTTTTGTTGTTCAATAAACTCAGCAATCAAACATTAAAGCTACTGACAATAACATTGATCATTCCATTATAATCCATTCTTCTGGGAAATCTTCGGTTTTTGGCTGCAGTGTGGGACCTTACTCAGACATGCATCACCTGCCTAAACATTGTTGCAGATCAAGCACATCTTCCCCATGGCAACTGCATGGCTGGGAAAGCAGAACAAACGTCCATGTTCATGAATGACTATGATTAGCACAGAGGTGCAGAATCAGACTCTAGACCCTCCACATCCCAGTCCGAACAATGGTATGCTCTGGTTTAAATGGTGCTACCAAAACAGGCTGATATAGAACTGCTGCTGCAATGACAACTGCCTGAAAGATCACCTTTAAATTTAATGAAAATCATTACTCTGAATTTGTAGTTACAAGCCAACAATACTAGTTTATATGATCCATTACAGAAATACAGTAGACATCCTAATTAATCGGAGTTATACTTGTGTTAAGTTATTATTAGTTTGTTGTACAATGTTAAAGTAAGCTCAAGGTATTACTGTTTTAGTTCAGCTTTATTCTTTTCGTGAAATCTGATTTCTAAGAGATTTTAATGTTTTCATCTTTTTGTAAATCTTTAACCTCCTGAAATCCCAAATTTCTGATGTGGGAATATCTCTAGTGCTTGTTAAAAAATGTAATTATGAATACAGTTGCAGCAGTAGCTGCAGAAAACCCAGAATACCCACAGAATGGAGTGGGATGGTGTGGCTATTCAACAGTTTTTGTATGGAAAGTGTGAGCTGGGAAAACGGGTGTTGTGTCTCCATCAATGGCAAGTAAAAGGTTTAACACTTGTAAATACACTAAAGGCTTTCTAACCAATGCAAAAACTACTAGAAGATATTCCTGTGGATACCCTTTGACACCCACAAATAGAAAATATTCTAAGACTAATTATATCACTGGTACTGTACATGCAATGAAAAATTGTCGTTTTTCCGCTCTGAAATATATCTTTTTTTTCAGTATTTTACTCTTTCCTTCCCAAAAATCTATTGTTCCTCAAATAATTTAGAATAATAAGCTATGTAATCTATACAAAAATGATCTATATGCTCCATGACAATATAGATTTTATAAATTTAAAACAGTCTTTTAAAAATTATCTGGATTCAAGTGATCTGGTCACAGAAAAGGAAATCTTAGAAACATCAGTAGTTGATGTTATGTATCAAATACCTGATGGGTTCCTTATATACTCTTGTTTATTGGCCACAGGACAATATGTTCTTCAAAAAAAGAGGGTTATTTCCTTCCCAGTCAACTGCATAAACTCTGCGGCTGAATGGGAACATTAGTCATAGAAATGTGCTCGTTACAAGCCTGACACTAACACCACAAAAGTGGTCTCAAAATGCACAGCTGCACAGAACGAAGAGGTTCAAGGCTTTTCACTCTAAGCCGTAGCAGGGACACTGTTGCCGGAGTAATTGTTGGAGCCACTACAGCCCTATCTGGCATCTGTGAAGGGATTTTGTTGATTTATCTGCCACTTCATCCCAAAAAGCCCTCATTAGGGAGGATTCTTCCCTGGCAGAGGCAATTCTCCACACACAAATGAGTGCCGAAGAGGTTTTTGAAGAACTGCCTGTCCTAATTTCTGCCGCACCTCCTCTTGATATCATGCAGTGACCTGAGAACATGGTAAATTGAGACGGATAAACACCCTTCCAGCTGTTAACATCCTGTTTCTCTGCCTCTTATTCTCTCACAGTTTTTCTCCATGCGGGGCTGGCCTGGAGGATCCTGTTTATGTGACCAGGCAGCTGTCAGCAGAGCAGCCTGAAATGTGAAAAGCTATTTCCAGGAGTCCACAGAATACTAAATTGAAGCTCAGGAGAGAATACATGATGTCACATTCTGAACAGCAGAGACACACAGTGGATGAGTAATCAGGTCAGGCAGCTTTATTGTGCTTTTCCTGCCTCATCAACGTGGCCCTCTGAAAATGTCAGTAGTCATATTAAGATATAAAGTATTTCCCACTAATTTTCTTGTTCTGATTTTATTCCAGTGTTCATTTGAAAGGCACAGAGTGGAAGTGTAGCAATACATTTCCCAATGTGCTCGTCAGATTAGCCGGGGCACAGAGAGGAGAGCATGGGAGGGAAAGTGAGAGGAGGGGCTTGAAGGAGAGAAGTCACGACGAAATGATGCATGAGTCATGTTGCTGGTGACGTAGATGGACAGGTCAGGTAAGCAGCAGCCGTGACTTATAATCACTGACCCAGAGGAGGAACGCAGACAGGGCTCCTGTCCAGGATCAATAACCAATCTTACTACTGTAACTCTTACTGTTATTTCATTTTAATGGTGCAATTTACTCAATGATGTAACATTTATACTGAATTTCCACAATTCTACAAGAGAAATGACGGCTAAAGATGTGTGTAAATGATGCTGAAAATGATTAAAATGCATGCTTTGGCTGCAGCTCTGGGAATTCTTAGAGAAGGTCTAATCAGTCCGTAAGATATCTGCTTGAATTGGAAAACAAATTACTTGCTCTGACAAACCCACTGAGAATTATCACCTGATTGCTGTTGCTTTCAGCTCTATGCGATGTTTTCTCATCTTCAGTGTCGTTGGTTTAATTTTACACCCCACAGATGAACTGTTCAGTCTCCCTGCTCTTATCATGCATACAGCACGTTTATGAGGCGTTATCTGTCAAGAACCCACCATAGGTGACGTGTTCAGCAAAAGATGACAAGAGGGCAGATGTAACAACTACATGAGCTATTGAACATGGCAGTTAGCAACTAGTGAGACAAATATTTCTTTCAGAGGACAGGCTATATGCTTTTGCTATATGTAACATTTAGGGAAATACACTGACAGAAATGCAATGCAATATACGTAATTATGCATCACTAAAGTAGTCTCAACACAATGAAAGTAATTCAGTGTTGCAGATTCCTTAGAATAGATTATATCTGCAGTCTTCCACACAGCTCATTATTGTACAGTGATGTTTCTACAGTAGCCCAGAATGAACAAATTTGAAGACATTTGTCTGTGACACACACTGACATTCGGTCTACTGCAATCTGCAATCTAATAACTAAATGTCACTAAATCTGCAAACTGCCCCTTAAGATTTTGCATAAGTTAACATGACTCCAAATAACTGCTAATGTAGCACTGTTTTAGCTGGATGGGTTTTTAGACTGTCCATAGCAATGCATCAAAGATTTCATCTTCTACAGTGTTTAAAGATGCAGTAGATGGATTTTTTTCTTTTTATAGTGAGGTTGTTTGAAGTACTTCTGAGAATTCAGTCTTATCTGGAGTATGCTGTTGCTAGAGCACGCTCAGTTTGGATAATCAGGGAGGAATTTTCATGGGAAGAGCTAAAATAAATGCCACTCAGAGGAGGGTCATGAGAAAAGCTCTTATTTTTGGCAACTGAAATAACACAAACTTGTTTTTTTATATATAAAGCATCGCTTCTGTATGAGACAGTTGTTTACTTTTGTCCCAGTCTGTGCTCTGCCACACAGATTGGGTCCAAATGCCAAAATCACTCTATAACAACATTAGCACATGCAACCCAGCCAGTGTAAAGGTCTGAAGCTGAAGTGACAGTGTTAAAATCTAAAATAGTTTTTTTTCTTGAATCACTATAAAGATTTGGTTCTACGTTCAAATTATATTTCCCCAGTGTCCTTTTCCCATTAACTTTTAGCTTAACTCATCTGGATGGGCAATTTAACAATATTTTCATTTAATCAACAGGGGCCTCAGAAACATGTTAAACTACAGTATACTCAACCACAACAACCCGGCACCTCATCCACACAGCTATGGGACGGCATCATTCTTCAACCTGCACTCAGACAGTGTTGTGTTGGTCCCTCTGCATGAACAGCATGTTCATGCTGATCCCACAAATGTTCAATGGGGTTGAGAAGAACTGCAGGCAAGCAACTCTGTCTCTCCACTCACAAATTCTGGAGAGAAAATGTGATAAATCCTCCATTAGGAGAGAAGATTTGGCAAGTTTTTTTTACAGGGACAGCCCACAAAAATGAACTCAGCTGCATTTTTACAAATTAACAACACAATTTAAAAGGGAAATGAACAGGCTTTTCAACAGTACATGATTTATCTCCAGCAAGAGTTGTTACAAAAAAATAAATAATCCAACAAACGGAAATATCCCAACTTTTTTGTTCTAAGTTTATATAGAATTTCCAGAGCATTTAACCTCTAGATGGTTAACAATGTACTTCAAAACAAAAGAGAATTACTATGTATTCCTCAGAGTGCATCCTTCGTCACTACTCATCTGTGCCTTAGATGTAAGGGGATTAAAAGAAGAGTAAATGTGTGAAAGCGGGAAACGAAATGCAGCTGACTCATATGCTGACTTTAATGCAGCAAATCACACATTCAGACTGTAAGCAGCTTAACCACCGGCTCCTCTGTAGAGTAGATGTGTGTTTAAACGGGCAGTAAAATGCTCTATGAAAAATCAAAGTGGTGGTGAATGAGTTTATGAATCTACGTTTGGTTTTGCATTTATTTGGTCATTCTCAGTAATGTGTCTTAACATGACAAATTTTTGTTATGGTATCCTGCATGCTGCAAAGTTCACACTTTAATGTGTAACTAAAATGTATGTTTATATGATCTTTTAAACGATTTGTGGTGTTCTACAAAAAAATCATATTGTACAATAAT